>CP092869.1:5372859-5408950 GCA_030710605.1 Cordylochernes scorpioides | reverse complement strand
GTGAGCTTGAAGGAGGAGTCCTGCCACACCACAGCCTAGCTTCACATCTGTCACTTACTCTTTGTACACTCATGGACAAAACTTGTGGAACCTTTTAGCATGTATATCAGGACAATAAATCTGAAAGATATTAAAATGACCTTTATTAAAGACATGAGATAACCAAGTGTGAACAAAAATGCCTCTGTTTCCTTAAAAAAAAATTAGACAACTTCTGACATCAAAGACTTTCTACTTCCTCAAGTTTTGTCTATGAGTGTATTTTAGAACATTTCACTGGGGGCAATGACTAGAACAACTACCCACTTTAACTAGATTGCTTTTAAAAAGGAACACTGCCTCAAAATTGAATTATCCTGTTCTATCCTAGAGGTCAGATTGTGTTTTTACTTTATTACCAAAGATTGCTGAGGTAATATATTTCTCTTAAGTGTATTTATATAAATAATAATTTGCATAAAAATATATATTCTTCATTTGTTAATGTGATAAGTCTGAAAGCTTGAGAAAATAAAAAGTTATTCAAGAAACTTAGTCCTGGAAGCTTTATTTATTAAATTATTGAGGAACACTTATCAGTTGCAGGTTTACTGTAAAATCACTCACCTACTTCTACCCACCATGATTACCATGGCCTGTACCACGTGTACTAGGGATAAGCAAAAAAAAAAGGTTTACTGTCTTTTTTATTCCCCCCAGTCACTTGGTTCACTGACTCCATCCATTCTATGTCAGAAGTAGCACATACTGTAGGGGGACATTGCTGCAGAGAACCACTCACCCCCAAGATGTACTTGTCCTTTTTCTGGGCGGATCTACGGGGCAGTTTGAGGGGTTCTGGGTTCTCCTGCTTGTTGAGATGTTTCTACACACACAGACACTTACAGTCTGTAGACAGGAGAGAGAGAGGGGGACAACTTACCTCGGCTGCTCGTAGCTCTTTAGCCATGTCCTTGATGAGTTTGTGCACAGTGAGGTTGCGGGGAGGCTCCTCATGGCGATGTTTCTGCCCCACACAGCCAGCCATCATCCGGCCTGCCCCTCCTTGTTGGGCACTCACCTCCTTCTCCTGGATCCAGATCTTGAAGCACTGAATCATAGCTTTGACTCCGGCCGCCAGCTTGGCCATGGTCCTGCGGTCTGACACCACAGACTCTACACACATCATTCCCTGGTAGAATGTATAGAACCCAACCAGGATCTGTGAACTCTGAGGAACTGTCACCCTCCCAGTACACCCAATACAATTAAGATATTTCTATTTCATGATGCACATTTTAGACCTAAAACTATTCTTTATTAATGATATTTCAACAGGCTCATCTTTATAAAGATCCATCTTCTACACTGATAGTGCTGTTGGAGGTAATGTGCAACACAGCCTTGCTAAAGTTAGGTGTGCGGCATGCCAAGGTATTAATGACAACAAAGAATTGTTTTAGATATGCATTGTGAAATAGAAATAAATATATTCTATAGATAGCAATAATTTCTGCAATGCTTAGATGTGAGATGGTTGGTTACAATTGGTAGATTTCAAAAGTACTGTTCAGACTGTATTAGAGACGAGGATCACCCAATTAGATGGTGGCTAACTTAACCACCAAACTAAGGTGGTGGTCATCATTTGTTGGCTCAGAGTATTCAGGAGAGATTCTGGAAGTGAGACACACTGTCCACACAAGCATACTGTAGTCTCAACCCTCGTTCAGTGAACAAGAATGTGACCATAGCTGTGGTCAAATCCAGGATTATTACTTGTGCCCACAGAGGAGAGCCTTCGATACCTGGGTGGAGGTTGGATGACAACAGTAGTCATTCAGAGGGATGGGAGATTTCACTGTGTTCAGATTTCAGGGAGTACCAAATAAAGACTGTAATAGTGTTTACACAATTGAAACAACAACTAACCTTTAAGTTGCTCCAGGATATGAGGGGCAGCAAACCACGTCACTGCTTCAAAGCTGGGGAACATGAACTGGTCGTGGGTCTTGATCCTCTTCTCCATCTCATAGACCCTACGTACCACAGGTTAGCTGTCTATGGGACAGGGTGCAAGCAATCCTGAGTATATCATGGAAGTTGATCATTGGCACAGCTTCTAGAAGACCAGAGGTGGTAAATTTCATAGTCATTTCTAGGGAACACAATCAGGTAGGTGGTGTCAGCCACCACTCAGTGCCATCATCGGTAACCAATGTGTTTGGTGAATGTGTGAGGACAGTTCAATTCTGGTCATCAACAAGTACATACAGGGCTGCAGTGACCAGTTATTTTCGCACCAACTTTTTAGGTAGTTATTTTTATATTTTGAAAGGTTTAACAGATTTCAAAACAAAGTTTGTAGTTTAGGAGAGTCCCAAGTTTGTGTTACTGCATGTGTGATAGTACAATAAATAACCCACATTGTTGCTTCATATTGTGTGGCAAAATATTTTTTCACAAATATATCTAAAGCTTAACACACTTGAATCAGATAGAGTAGAATATACTCCCGCTAGAGAACACCTCTATCAGATGACAGTTTTCATCACCAAAACTAACATTTTTACTAATTGGTAGCTCCAGTAAATCTCTTCCTAAAGGCCACTAGCTCTGCATGACAATTTGCTTGACTGTGTAGAAGCTATCTTAAGCCCAAACTTGGTTAAAATGGCCCTATGTGTGTATCCAGTAGGTACACTTGACCCTGTGGCACCAAATGTACCTGCCCCTCGAGTCAGGGAGCACTTACTGGAGCTGGAGGGGGATGTTGAGGGAAGAAAGGAAGTTGCCCCCGAAGACAAGGGAATCCTGGGTGGTGAGCACTGCATGGATCCAGCCTGTGGGGATGAAGAGGGTGTGGCCTGTCCCCAGAACCAGCTTCCTACAGGAGGCCACCTGGTCTCCGAAGAAGGTCTCGCTCTGAGTGGCCGAGGACATCCAGCGCTCGTAGAGGGCCACGTTGGCTGGTGTGGGTTCAATCAGGTAGAATATCTTCTCTCCCTGCACCCCACAAATGGTTGGCTGGAGACAACACTCATGTATCTACCCTAGCCTAATCTTCATCTCTACCCAATTTGGACAGTCCTTGCCAATTTGGAAGGTTAGAAAATAAGGCCAACAACTGAAAATCTCTCATAAAAATGACTCAATGAATCAACGTTACCAATTTTTAATGCTTGCCTCACACAGCGCATGAATGTGCTGTTACCTATATGCATTCTTTTTTTTTTTGTTACTATTAGGTGGTCTTAAGTTTAAATATAGTGGTAAAAGAATTGATCCTTTTAAACTTGCTCTTTTAACTTGAAATAAATGAATTGTGTGAAATAAAGTATTTCAACTTGAAGTGTGTAACAAGCAATTAGAAACACTCAAGCAGTGGAATAGGTTTGGTTGGGTTTCAAACAAGAATTCAAACACCATTTAGCATATCTATCTGGGTAAAGCTAAAACATAATGCACAGGTTTTATAGATGCCCCCAGTACCCTATAAGAAGTCAAAAAAAAAAATCATGGCTGCTTTCCTAGAGGGAGGTTATTTATTATAAATTATGAGAATCATTTTAGATTTTACTACCATGGTGGCAGTCACAGAATTGACACCTATACTAACTCTTTATTTGTTAAATATAAGAAGTCTTCTTTCTTATCTCCACTCAAACATATTAGGGTATCAAACCTGTAGAACTTTAGATTTTTGATGATGTCTTCTGGAGATGAGCTCATCAAAAGAGATTTGACAACCATCATGACTGGGTGAAGTAGAATGCGTCTGTCTTTGTCATTAAGACTGGGAGCAGGCCAACTTAGCTCCAATATGAAATGGCCGCCTCTGACATGAAGAACAGACACCATGTGCAGCCGCTCCTAACATGGAGTACAGACTCATCCTGTATCCCTGGAGCCCTTACAGGGTACTATCAGCCGGGCCAGCTGAGCCCAGGTTTTTTAGCAAACTTGTTACTGATCCCCCTCCTATAATAATATAAGGAGTCAGTGCACACAATACAGAGGTCATGGAGAGTTATTTCACCCTGTTCCTCTCTTCCTACAAAGATCCGTTATCAACAATTCCTATTACTGCCACAACTATTTGTATTGCCAATTTGTGATATTGAAGAGAGTAAAGTGCATGTAGTACAAGCCATGATAATCATGGTGGGTAGTTAGCGACAGCCTTGTTCCCACACATGTAGAAAACAGTTTACACCTACAAGGTGCCAGAAACCAGTTTGGTTACTCGCACTCACTGATGTATATGAATGGGAGAGACATAGAAACAAATAAAAAGTTCAATGCGAGGAGATTTGATCCTGGGGTCATGGTGGTTGAAACTGGACTGTGACTTACCCTGAGGACATGGTACCACACGGAGGTGCCCCCAAAGTCAATATGGAAGTCGGTGTAGCTATCCTTGGTGCTCATGAGGCAGTACTTGGAGACATTGGGCCGGGTCTGGCTGGTGTAGTTGGCAGCATTGAGGGGCCAGTAGTTGGCCACCCAGCAGAGCTTGTTGACAATGTCTGGAGGCTTCACCAGCTCCCCCATCCTGGTGTTGGAGAACTCCAGGCTGATGACATTATACACCTGGCACATCCCACCATATATATAGCAACAAAACTACTTCTACACCACACCTACACTTGTTGATTCTTATCCCCTTGTGATATACACAAATTCCATGAGTTCAGGCTTCTCAAGCTACACACACACTTACTGCTAGGTGTCTTAGCTCATTTACAAATAACATTACCAGACTTGGCCAAGCTAATAGATTGGTAAATGCTGCCTTAATAACAAACTTGCAGCTTACCTGATAAGACAGTATGAAATTTACAAGAAAATAAGACTGAATTCAAATAAATTAATATAAAATAAAAGGAATTAAAAGCGCGTATGTTTCTTTTATACATAAAACGAACTTCTACTGTCCTTACTGGATTAATAGTTTGTGACGTTTCGGTAACAACGGTGTTACCATCATCAGACAAAAGAATAAGAAGGTCTTTTATCTGATGATAGTATCACACTGTTACCAAAACATTACACACTATTAATTTATTTGGATTTGGTCTCATTACCTTGTAGCTATAATCTACAATTCAAATTGTGCTTTATTACAGCATGGAATTTAGTTTCACTTGAAGAGTGGCAGCAAGTTTTTACTTGAATATTTTTAATAATAGCGAAGAAAATTAGTCAAGTCTGGGTGTCAATGGCATTACATGGGGTCATGTAAATCTTATAGAATTGACCCCATTTTTTGAAAATTTATATATTAACACAAAACAATAACACACCATTAATACACATAAAATGAAAGGATTTAAGCACGAATGTTTCTTTTATATACAATACAAACTTCTACTGTCCTTACTGCGATGAACAATATATTGGGAGGGCTTGGTTTATCTGTGGTGAACCCTCTCAGCGGTTTCGCCAATTCAATCTACCAGACCGCTTCTAAGAGCTCTAATACTGTATTGGACGATACTGCTTATATATGCTACACTGAAGGGTAGAATCTCAAATGGTATTCAAGAAAACTATGGACATACGCTTTATAGGACAGTAGAATTAAATATTTGCATTAAGCAATGCTCTTCCGCAACCAATAAGGACAAGGCCAGTTAGGCATAAATTAACACAACATTAAAATTAAGAGATAAACCTTGAATCTTTTCCTATCTAAACCTTGCATCTATACATTGAAAATAGGATAGTTTTCATAAATTAAAAGTCCAAATTCATCTATTCAAAAGAGCTCATCTCTTCTGATTTTTTTGGACCAATGAGCTAGAATGGCCCATGTCTCATTTAAGCAGTTCGACTTTGCACTTACAAATGTGCCAGAGCCCGGTTTGGTTACTCACACTCACTGGTGAAGTTGGACTTTTGCAAAAATTGGGGGCCATTGGAGCATTTTTTTACTTTTTTAATCAGAAAAAAAGTGCCCAATGCGGGAAATGAACCAGGGTCGTAGCGGTCGAAAACCAACGGTTTAGACCATCCCTCCACTGACCCCCAGACAAAAGGAATTATAAGAAGCAGTGATACTGGAAAAATATATAGAACAATTGCTTGAAGAATAAATAGTGAAAAGCACAAGGTAATAAGACCAAATCCAAATAAATAGTGTGCGACGTTTTGGTAACAACGCTGTTACCGAAACATCACACACTATTTATTTATTTAGTCTTATTACCTTGTGTTTATAATCTATAATCCAAATTGTGCCTTATCAATAAGCAGTGAAGATATAATTTAATGATGACACAATACCTCAGATAATTAATTTTTAAAATGCCCCAACACCTATCAAATAAACCATCAAAAACACCTTCAGCAGATCTTACTGCAATGATAGAAAAACCATAAATGAGAGGGCTTGGTTCATCAGTGGTGAACCTTTTAAGCAGTTTCTTTGGCAAAACCACTGAGAGCATTCACTAGTGATAAGCCAAGCCCTCTCATATTTTCTATCATCATTTAAGTTTTTGATGATTTATTCAAAAAGAACCATTAGTGTTTGTATGGTGATCATCTTATTAAAGTTTTAAAAAAAATGTAAATATATTATTTAAGAAAAGTTAATTTGTTTAATGAATTGAATATGTGTAATAAAAGAAAATAAGACCTAATCCAAATAATTTATTAGTGTGTGACGTTTCGGCAACAACATTGTCACCATCATCAGACAAAAGAATAAATGAGGTCATTTGTCTTTATTCTTTTATTATTATTCTTGGTCCTTATTCTTTTGTCTGATGATGGTGACAATGCTGTTGCCGAAACGTCACACAGGAATAAATTATTTGGATTAGGTCTTATTTTCTTGTATTATAATCTATAATCCAAATTGTGCTTCATCATTTTTGAATATATGTAAATTTAATTATTGTAGGAAAAGTTCTTCATACTTTGATGTTATGTTGCATTAGCGCGCCATTGCATTTTTCCATTGCAGTAAGGGCAGTAGAAATTATTTAAGTTCAAAAAGAATCATACGTGTCTAAAATAGTTTCAAATTTTCATACTTTGATGTGTATATATAGTTTTTAAGTTATGATAAGGCACAGTTTGGATTATAGATTATTAACACAAATAAGACCAAATCTGTATTTATTTGAGTTTTTTTGTTAGTTGAGTGTAATCTGAGGATAGAGATAGAGACATGATGAGGCTGGGATTTGTAGGCATTTTTTTCTTTAATAATGATAAGGCACAATTTCAATTATAGATTATAAACACAAGGTAATAAGACCAAATCCAAATAAATAAATAGTGTGTGATGTTTCGGTAACAGCGTTGTTACCATCTTCAGACAAAAGTACTGAATGAGAAATTTTACCACAGCATGGTTTAAATAGTTACTGTTATCAAGTGTGTAAACAAGATAACAGATAATTTACATACTTGATAACAGTAACTATTTAAACCATGCTGTGGTAAAATTTCTCATTCAGTACTTTTGTCTGAAGATGGTAACAACACTGTCACACACTATTTATTTATTTGGATTTGGTCTTATTACCTTGTGTTTTTCTTTAATAAATATTTAAGTGAAATAAAAAGTAAAAGAGAAGTCTTGTTGAACTTATATTAAATACAGGTAAACATTATTCTCTCTGCACTACAACAATTCAATCAATCAAGCAGGTAGCCAGCCATATAGTGATGGTACTACCTTGGACCTGTTGGGATCCAGGAAGTAGTCCACCCACTCCCTCATGGTCATGCGGATGTCATTCTGCCGGGTGACGTCAATGACAGGGAAGGAGAAGTCCTCCCCGAGGTACTTCATGACGTCCAGCACAGAGAAGCCGTCATCTTCTGGTGGCAGCATCATGCCTAGGCCGGACTTGTTCTCCACCATGATGGGCCGGTCGAAGCCGGACTGGAGGAGGTAGGGCAGGGTGAGGAGCTGGGCCCGCAGGCGTACCAAGATCTCCTCCGCACTGTGCAACCAGCTTGTTGTGGTGACCTTCCTTTCTGTGCAATCTCTCTCTCTATCACCTAGTTCTACTGGAAACCCACTATACTAGCAGTAGCAAAGGGGGTATCAGGCAATAGCACAACATATAGTTGTGGGAGGGTAGTGTACACCTATCCCCCCATTTACACGGTAGATACGTTCCTGAGAAAAGCGTGTAAATCGGGGGATAGGTGTACACAGAAATAAAAATAAAATGCATTGACAGGTTAAAATATGTAGTCAGCACATAAGCTCGGGATTCCTCGTGAGATGTGTACACAGCGCATGTGTTCAATCACAGTAGCATTTGGTAAAGTGCGATAAAAAAAAAAACTTATTTGGAAAACCGTGTAAAAGCGAAAACGTGTAAAAAAAGTACCGTGTAAATCGGGGGATAGGTGTATTCTTCTTCTTTCTTATCTCCACTCAATCACACTAAGGTACCAAGCTTGTAAAGGGGTAGTGTATTAATGTATGGAATCTCTCCCTTTAAAAATATATTTAAACAATTCAATTCAGTTTATCACCACACCCCAATATAAAATGTACTGTTGGTGATATAGAATGTGCCACCAGCAATATAGGTAGAGGGTATCAAAAACAAGGACAACTCTATAGAATGTGGACACCTGTCCTAAACAGCCAGTTAAAGGTGGGTGTCTCTCAACATAGGTAGTCGTAGGATTCTGTGGCCACATAAGGAGGAGTCTGCTTTAGACAAGATGTTTTAGCTAAAAGAAAATAAGACCAAATCCTAATAAATTGTGTGTGACGTTTCAGTAACAGCGTTGTTACCATCATCACACAAAAGAATAAAAACATCACACACCATTAATTTATTTGGATTAGGTCTTATTTTCTTGTAGCTATAATCTAGAATCCAAATTGTGCTTTATCACATGATATTTTACTTCTTGCTAAATCTCACAGCACACCTTGTTGGATGAAAAACCACCTTCTTCCATCTTATCTCCCTCTCTCTCTACTTCCCCCTCTCTTTTATTTATTTACTTTTTAATATTATACCTAGTACACCTGTAATTCAGGACATTATAACCTATAGTGGGTAGTTAGTGACTTCTTTAAATGCAAGGGCACCACATGTCTACACATGTATAAAGCAGTTCAACTTTTCCACAAATGTGCCAGAAACCATTTGTTTACTTGCACTCAATTTGGACTTTTGCAAGAATCGGGGGCTGGTGCCTTTAAAGCAATATATATATACTAGCGGATGTGTACCCGGCTTCGCCCGGGTTTTATCCGAGTGAAAGTTTGCCTAACGAATATTATATATTATGAAGTATAATAAACAATGCTAAAGATTAGTTTTAATTATTAATCAAGATTGTGTGTGAATATGTGAGAAAGATGTAATATCGTTGTTGTTTTCTTGGCCGACTGTTTTACATATGGTGTTATCTTAAAATTGCTTGTTTTGAATATTTTTTTTAGATTGAGTTGAATGAATTGCTGAAATTTTTTTTGTATTTATATGTAAATAAAATTAATTCTGTTGAATTTTTTTGTATTTTATCGATAACAGCAAAGTTATGTATTTTAAAGTTAGGAAAAATATTTTGATGTTAAGCAAAACCTGCTCCATCTCGTTTTACATAAATGTTGAAAATTTGGTTGAAATTGATGCATTGTAACGAAAGTTTTTAGCGAACACCACTTATGAAATTTCCATTTATATAGAAGATATAATATAATATAAATGAGTTTTAAAAATTGTTAAAAAAAAATGCATCGGCCGGGAATCGAACCCTGGCCGCCCGCGTGGCAGGCGAGCATTCTACCACTAAACCACCGATGCTTTAAAAAAATCAAATTCATTTATCGTCGCGACCAGTGCTGCGCCCTAGCGGTAAAAGACTGGAACTAACGCTTTTTGGTTTTTTATTTTTTAAAAAAAGCACATTAACTTTTTTAGTTTTTTGAATAGCCTATATGTTAAACGAAATCTTCAGCTACCTACATGCAAAATTCCATAATGATTGAGTCAGTAGATTTTGCGTGATGCGATAACAAACATCGATTTCGCATTTCATTTTTATATATATATAACAACATTTGAAAATTATCCCGCATGTGTTTCTTTAAACAAAAAATAACGATTATTTCTAACCATAGGGATGAATTGTGAAGAGTAATGATAAACGGAAAAATAAAGTGTCCAGGGATGGGAATCGAAACCACAGTTATCATTACTCTTCACAATTCATCCTTTCATAATTCATCCCTAAGGTTAGAAATAATCGTTATTTCTCCTTAAAAATAAATTTCAATTTTTCATTTAAAAGAAACACATGCGGGATAATTTTCAAATGTCGTTTTACAATCATAAGCCGCATTATATTGTATTATAATATATATATGAAAAAATAACAGAAAAAAATAAAAAGGTTAGGTGTTGATATTAAAAATAAAAAATGCATATCCTGACCAGGAGCACATGTGCTTTACAGATGGCAGAGCGCCATCTGGTGGAACAGAAATCAACTAAACATTGATTTAGCCTATTCCCTGATATTTGGCCAACTCAATTTCTTGATAAATCAAGAAAAGCCATCCACGAATGCATTTCACGCTGTTGGCGCTCGTAAGCGTGGAGTAGGCTGTATCACTAATATATATACAGAAAAACCCCGCTAAGACGAACCATGGATATAACGAACCTTCCCTCATAACGAACCCATCGAAAATCCCAATTCCATTCCATTAAAATTACCATCGCTATAACGAACTTTTCACTTTTCAAACTAGCGAACTATCGCTATAACGAACCCAATTTTGGTCCCAAAATATTAAATTCTATCAAAAATACCATGCTCATAACGAACTTTTAATTTTAATTCTAAAATTCCAAAATTATAATTTTCAAAACTAATTAAAATTTTGTGTGAGCTCTAGCTCACAGATCGCAATTCAAAACAAAGAATTTAGCGACATTGTGTGTTTTTATTCACGTTCTATTTTTATACTGCGCACTTTTATAAATTTTTCATGCCTTATTGAAAACTAAATTTCTTAACTCTACATTAGGAAAATTCCTTAAAACATGATTAAATTATTAAAACCAGTTTTAAAAGATAATGGAAGTGCCAAAGAAAAAGTCGCTCGTACCAAGATATCACTTGAAAAGAAATTAACCATCATAAAAGATATTGAGAGTGGTACATCGCAAGCGGAACTTCGGAAGAAAATGAAAATGAGCAAAAGTAGCATTTCTACGATATGGCAAAAAAGAAGACTATAAAAAAAAAATGCTACAAAGAGGAATCAATCCCAACTATTGCTGCTATCGTCAGTGTCATTATACACTTTTAGAAGAATGTGTAGACATGTGGTGCGCTTACAGTAAAAAGCAGTCGCTAACTACCCACCATGATTATCATGGCCTGTACCACGTGTACTAAGGATAAGCAAAAAAAAAGAAGAAGCCTTGTATACGTGGTTAGTACAAGCTAGGCTTCATTTTAAAAAATGAAGATTTCTTTGCTAGATATGAAACCAAATTTTTGAGGAATATGTTAAAGCAGAAAAAAATAACAGACTTCTTCAAGTAAGCCTTTGTATCCTATATTGTAATATAATAATATTTATTTAAAATATATTTTTATACCTTTTAAAATATTATTAATAAAGTTTTTATTTAATTTTTATAAATAAGGTATACTTTTCTTGGATTTTTTTGACATATGGGGGGCAGGTTGCATTTATACTAATTAATTTATCAGAGGAACTGATCAAAAAGGCAATATTTTCACATGATTTTGTTTTTATTTTAATATACAGCTTTAATATATAGAAATAGGTTAATTTAGGGGGAAAAAAGCAGCCAATATTAAGAGGTAGCCTTTTTTTTTTTTTTTCACATGCCCTTTAATTATATCCTCAAAAAAAATTTAAATACCCAAACCGTGGCTATAGTGAACCAAAAGTCCCGTCCCAATGGGGTTCACTATAGAGGGGTTTTACTGTATATATATATTTTTTTAAAGAAAAAGTACCCAATGCAGAACTTTTATCCAGGATCGTGACTACCAAAAATTTTTCATTTATGATAAGGGGCACAACTTGGATTATAGATTGTAAAAATAAGATAACAAGACCACAAATCCTAATAAATAAATTATGTGTGATGTTTCGATAACTGTTATTACAATTTTTTAAATACAGCAAAACCTCTTTATGCTGGGACCAAACTTTTGGTTCACTATGGTGTGGCTAGTTTTCAATTGGTAAAAGTGGTAAGCTTGGTGTGAGCTAGCAGGAGGGTCATGGAGTATGATCTACTGTATAAGTCCTCTTGAAACTAAAGGTGGGAATAGGAACAATCTATTCACAGTCAAGATTGGTTCTTTTTGTTAAAAGGAGTTTTGGCTTGATCTCCTTACTGCCTCTACATTAGTGTATGTGGTTATCATTATTTTATTCATATAATATATTTACCATACATACACACATGTATTTATCTAATGCAAATATACATATGTGATATAAAAGGTGGAGAAATGACCACATAATGAGTTGGAAGAGGCACCTAGGCAACCAGAGGGAGACAAGATGGCACAATCCCCAACTGTCTTAAAGGTCCCGAGGTGTTAACTAACGTGTGGTCACCCCTTGGAATGTGGCTGGTATCTCAAGTGGCCGGACTTTACCCTCCCGTCTGAGTTGCCTGTAGGTTGGCTTTATTGGTAAAATACAATTTACATATTACAAAAGGGGAGGTTTTTATACTATATATATGTGTTTTTTTTTACACCACTGCTGTGCCAAGGATGGCCAAAAGAGCACATGGATATCTGTTTGACCACTCTTTATTTACCTTTGTGCATTATGGAGAACAAGTGAGTAATAGATCATCCAGCCAAACTGTCAATAACAGGGGAGCACCACTTCACTGTCATCCAGCTGGGCTTCTTCTTCCTGATTGGTCTGTTTGCCCCAGTCCACCCACAGGTGGTGGACAGTTTTAGCCACGTCGTCATTACAATATATTTTCATACATATATTTATATATATTCATATACATAATGTATATTTCATATACACACACACACATTTTCAGTCAATCTATACTTTTTAAAAATAAATTTATTCCAGAATATGTGAATTATTAGGCTTATTTATATTATAGGGATCTGACATCGCAGCATTAGAATAGTTTGATTTGGGAAAAATATAGACAGCAAGTCACTGAAACATTGGGAGGTGACTAAATCATTGGTTGATGTGATTTGTTTCATATCAACTTCCAACCAACAAATGTTTGATCTTATTACATAGCCACATTTTGAGGTTTAGTTACTTTTGTAATCTTCCATCACACATGCTCTAACGACCTAATACATATGTATTGTATAGAGCCATTTCCGTGAAGGCCCATCACAGGATGGTAAAGCTACATTGTCTAGATGCTTCCTGCACCAAATAATCCCAGCAATACTCTCTCTTCCTCTTACCTGTGTATATTCAGTTATTATTGAACAATGGCACCATCTCTTTATTATTTTTAAATAGGGTATGTGGTGGAACTTGGGCATAACAATTAGTACAGTAGAACCTCCCTGTGAACACCCTGCTAGCAGACACCTCTCCACAAAGGACAGTTTTCATTTGCAAAATTACCATTTTTACTATTTAGCAACTCTCCAGTAAGAGGACACCTCTCCTTAAAAACTTTGGCTCTGTAATTAAGTATCTTTTACAGGGAGGTTCTACTGTAAATATTACCATTGTACTTTGCAGAATCCAACTTTGGAAGCTGTGGAAATATATCTTGGTATTACCTTATGGAAATGTAGAGTTAGGTGTATAAGAGGACTTTAACCCCTTTGTTATATATATTGAGCCAGTCTGTGCCAATATTTTAGGCTCTCGATAGGAAGGGAATAGCTCCCTCCATCGGGACCATCTTGCTATTGGCTAGCTGTAATGAGGTCATTGGGACAATAAATCACTCGTTTGGATCTGTTCGCCCCATGTTGTCATTTTACCAGCCTTTCTTTCAATGTGACACAACTTTCTGAATTCTTTTTCTTACTCACGACAGCATAATTTTATAAGCTTTTTTTTTCTGAAGAATATACTATTGTGATTTCGAGTGAAGAAGTTGAGTAACAAATTGCTCAGTGGATTTAGGTCTGCCCATCACAAGGTGAGCGACTTTCTCCTCGATTTACACCTCCCACAATGGCTCCACCATGAGATACTGAGCCTATAGATTATTTTAGGTGTTTTTTTACAATAAATGTCATTGAGAAACAGACTAATATTTATGCTCAGCTGGTCATCGATACTAAAAAATGTCAGTGAACCAGAGTTGGAGACACCAATGAAATGACATCAGTTGTTGGATGTAAAGTCCAAAATCCACTAATCCTTCAAGAGTATAATCAAGGCATGAGATCTGTTGATCTGTCCGACCAATAACTAGTTGCACTTTAAGCAAATTTGTAAAAATTGTGAACCTATAGTCTCTAAAAATCACACGGTAACAAATGACCAAATCCAAATAAGTTGTTGTTGTTGTTTCTTATCCCCTTGTGTAAAGATTACACGAATTCCATGAGTTCATGCTCCTCGAGCTGTTTTATGATGAGCAACGGCCTCTCCCAAAGGTCCTCCAAATAAGTAAAATTGTATGTAGAATTTTGGCAACAATTCTAATTATTGAAACGTAATTTACTTAATTGGTTTGGGAGTGGACCCAGACAGCATCAAACAACACTAACAAGATTTATAACAGGCCATCTCAAGCTATTGAAGATAGAAAATAACAACAAAATCTACCCCATTTGTCCCAAATGTAGCTTGGCACCTGCAGCTCCAGAACACTTTTTGGCTTGCATTAGATGCCCAAAACAGAACCTTTGGGAGAAGCCGCTGCTTATCATCAAAAGGCTTTAGAGGTAGGACTCATGGAATTTGTATAATCTTTGCACAAGAGGATAAGAAACAACAACAACAACTTAATTGGATTTGGACATTTTCGTTACCTTGTTATCTATGATGCACTAGAGCGCCATCTGTTATCAAAATTCTAAACTATTTTAAAGGCGTAAGATTCTTTTTGAAATTAAACAATTTCTACTGCCCTTACTGCAATGGAAAAATTAAAGGGAGGGCCTGGCTCATCAGTGGTGAACCCTCCCAGCGGTTTCGCCAGTTTAATTCGCCAGAATCTTGTTATCAATAATCAAAACTGTACCTGATCAGTATGCTATAGTCAGTATATGCTATAGTGATGAGCTCTACTCATCCCCAGCAGACACCATCTCAAGCTCTACAAGCTTGATACCCTGATATGATTGTTGAGTGGAGATAAGAGAGAAGAAGAGACCCATCCCCAGCAGACACCATCTCAAGCTCTACAAGCTTGATACCCTGATATGATTGTTGAGTGGAGATAAGAAAGAAGAAGAGACCCATCCCCAGCAGAAACCATCTCAAGCTCTACAAGCTTGATACCCTGATATGATTGTTGAGTGGAGATAAGAAAGAAAAAGAGGCCCATCCCCAGCAGACACCATCTCAAGCTCTACAAGCTTGATACCCTGATATGATTGTTGAGTGGAGATAAGAAAGAAGAGGAGACCCATCCCCAGCAGACACCATCTCAAGCTCTACAAGCTTGATACCCTGATATGATTGTTGAGTGGAGATAAGAAAGAAGAAGAGACCCATCCCCAGCAGACACCATCTCAAGCTCTACAAGCTTGATACCCTGATATGATTGTTGAGTGGAGATAAGAAAGAAGAAGAGACCCATCCCCAGCAGACACCATCTCAAGCTCTATAAGCTTGATACCCTGATATGATTGTTGAGTGGAGATAAGAAAGAAGAAGAGTATGCTATAGTGGATTATTAAAACACAATGTGGTAGATTAATTAGTATTTTATAAATAGGTTGATGACATGAACACTTACCTTGAAAAGCATCTTGATTTTAGTTCGTGGATAAAAACTGGAGTTCCAGTTTGCACTGCCTGAAAACAACCACAAATTAAACCAATGGAAGAAATAGAAAGATCTCAAGGTCAATTGCCTGGGTTTAACTTGAAAGGAAAAAATAGGATTAATGGCATTCAAAAGCCAGTAACAAGTGTTATGAAGGTTGTAACATGAGAAGTACATTGTTCTGGTTGAATTTTAATAATTTTTGGCTCAAAACTCCAAAATTTTGAAAACAAGAGTCGAAACTGTCTCACACTGTCAGACAAGAACATGAATTCTCATTTATGGAAAAAAATGGATGAGAGTGTTTTTCCAGAGATACTTTTTCTGTCCACCGTCTACTTAGCAAGATGCTGATGGTGGTTAGGTGTCAATGTCTGTGGCCAGCAATCATCAATATAAACACAAGGTAATAAGACCAAATCCAAATAAATAAATAGTGTGTGACTTTACTGTAACAGCATTGCTAACATCATCAAACAAAAGTACTGAATGCTATACAAACTTTATTTATTAGGATTAGGACTAATTATCTTGTGTTTAAACTTCGCCTTTGCCGGTCCCAAGCCCGGATGAAAAAGGACGAGAGGGAGCAGTAACAAGTTCACTAAAAAACCTGGGCTCAGCTGGCCCGGCTGATAGTACCCTGTAAGGGCTCCTGATCCAGGGATACAGGATGAGCAGCGTTTGTACTCCATGTTAGGAGCGGCTGCACATGGTGTCTGTTCCTCATGTCAGAGACGGCCATTTCTTTTGGAGCTAAGTTGGCCTGCCACTGAGTAGTGGTCCCAGTCTTGATGACAAAGGCATTCTACTTCACCCAGTGTGGAGATAAGGAAGAAGAAGATATTGTGTTTGTAATCTATAATCCAAATTGTACCTTATCAATAAAGTATGGTGGGGTGGACCTATAAGTAGCCACAAGAACTATATAGAGTAAGCTGCCAGTAAGTAGCCAACAACTGAAGCTAACTGCCACAGTACATGCTTTAGTACAACTGGTCAACATTTACAAAGTCTTTTATTACCATCCCTATGGTACAGCCCTGATGATCATGGTGGGTAGTTAGCAACAGCTTTTACTCTAAGTGCACCTCAGTCTACACAGGTAGAGAGCAGTTTGACTTTTGCACTTACAAGTGTGTCAAGAGCCCCGTACTCACTGGTGGGGTTGGGTTTTTTGCAAGAATCGGGGGCCATTAAATGTGTCAATACAGGATTTGATCTCAGGTATGGCTCTGTTGAAGGTTTTTATACCATACTCCACCATCAGCCCCCAATCTCCATTTTTTTAAAATTATCCCTAGTACATGTGATACAGTCCATGATAACCATGGTGGGTAGAAGTTAGCGACTGCTTTTAATGTAAGTGCACCACATGTCTGCACATGTGAAAAGAAGTTTGACTTTTGCACTTACAAATGTGTCAGAGCCCTGTAGTCACTGGTGGGGTTGGATTTTTTGCAAGAATGGGGTGCCATTAAAACAATTTTTCTTCAGAGAAAAAAGTGGCCAATACAGGATTCAATCCTGGGTATAGCTGTTTAAAATTTAAGGTTTTTTATACCACCCCTCCACCATCATCCCCCTTCAATAGCCCCCTGTCCAATAATAAGGCAATACTTACTTTTCCAACAGCATCAGGGTCGGAGTAGTCGTGCCTGTGGTAGTTCTTCCTCTCCTTGCCTGCACACAGCTGCTAGTAGAATCCATCCCCCAGAGATAGACAGTGTGTACTTACGGATAGGCTTCCCAAAGATCTTTTGGCACCTTGGACAGTGGTATTTCTCTATATCTATAGAATCATATTCTTTGACGTTGATGCATCTGAAACACTCCTCTTGTTTAGGGCATGGGATAAATGAAGCATCAAAGAGTTATATACACACAGTTCATATTGATGGAAATTTTGCCCCAAAAGGATATGTATCTATAAACTTCTTTGGTCTAAATACACTCAAAACTTTGTGCCATCTATTGACCTTCTCTGAATTGGCAAAACCATTTTACCATCTAAACATCTCTTTGGAAAATTCTGAAGACTTCATGAATCCCTTGTGGATGTTATGGAATCAAAGCAGCCTTAGACTGACCAGTACCATAGCCTGAAACCATGGTCTCCAGGAGGGCATTCTGAATTTTCCTAAGTTGGCGTTGTGGCACTGAGGCAAGTACTGAGGAGATAAATAGATAGCACATAGTTTCTTTGCCACCATGTTTAGAGAGAGTTCCTATTGTTTTCTAGATCTTAGTGTCATGTATTTGCTTATTGTCACATGTACATATCATCATCATGTAGCGCAACCATCTCTGACACAGAAGTCGGCATCTTGGAATTCCATTTTCACCCTGTACTGAGCAATTCTCTTCATATCTTCTAATTCCAGGCCATTCTATTATTGAAATCTTTCCTTGGTCTACTTCTCCATTCTTCAAGGTACATCCCTCCAGCATGGTCAAAAGACATTCTCCTAATGATTCTCGGAGCATATGAAATTAACATAATATTTGAGGCTCACTTGTTAGAGGTCCACAGTAAGAGGACACCTCTGCCTAAAGGATACTTGGGCTCTACATTTAGGTATTGTCCTTTACAGAGATATTGTTCCACTGTATCTGAACAGAATAAAAGAGAGAGAAAGGCAATTGTAAGTTTTATATAATAAAATTTCAATAGAAACTGGCATGTGCCAAATAGAACAATTGCCCACTATCTCTGACACTGGCTGTCATTGAACACTATTTCACCCTTAGGTAAAACACAACTTTCCATGATGAATCTATGAAGCTGATACCAAGCCCTTTGAACCAAATACATTGAAATCTTGTTATAACAGATTCTTTTTTATAACACCAAGTTGATAAAATCATTATTAATCTAAAAAAGGTTTTGAGTATCAAGTCTCCATTTACTTTAGCTCTGGCTATAGCACAAAAACATGGTGAAAATAATATAAAATAGGGATCCCAAGTAAAATACACTTAGGCTTGAATATACAGGATTGGGGCTGTGATTTTTGAATGAGTTGTTGTTGATCCTGGTTATGGAGAGCCTCTTTGGTCTGAGTTTGAAACCAAAGTTTTCCTCAACTTAAATGTCTGTTCTGACAAAAGATTAACTGTCAGCAAGTTCTGAAAATAGATGAACTATCAGTCAGTTCTGACCAAAGTCCCAGACAAAACATCAGTCAGTTCTGACCAAAGTCCCAGACGAAAAATCAGTCAGTTCTGACCAAAGTCCCAGACGAAACATCAGTCAGTTCTGACCAAAGTCCCAGACAAAACATCAGTCAGTTCTGACCAAAGTCCCAGATGAAACATCAGTCAGTTCTGACCAAAGTCCTAGACGAAACATCAGTCAGTTCTGACCAAAGTCCCAGACGAAACATCAGTCAGTTCTGACCAAAGTCCCAGACGAAACATCAGTAATGACCAAGGTCCCAGATGAACTTTCAGTTCAAAGGTCCCAAAGACACTTTCAGTTCTAAGGTCTCAGATGAAATGTCAATTCAGACCTAAGTCCCAAGATAAAGTAATCAGTTCCACCCAAGGTCCCAGATAAATTTTCAGGTTTAACTATAGATGTACTGACAGGTCCGACTATAGATGTACCGACAGGTCTGACTATAGATGTACTGACAGGTCTGACTATAGATGAACTGACAGGTCTGACTATAGATGAACTGACAGGTCTGACTATAGTTGAACTGACAGGTCTGACTATAGATGTACTGACAGGTCTGACTATAGATGTACAGACAGGTCTGACTATAGATGTACTGACAGGTCTGACTATAGTTGTACTGACAGGACTGACTATAGATGTACTGACAGGTCTGACTATAGTTGAACTGACAGGTCTGACTATAGATGTACGGACAGGACTGACTACTATAGATGTACTGACAGGTCTGACTATAGATGTACTGACAGGTCTGACTATAGATGTACTGACAGGTCTGACTATAGATGTACTGACAGGTCTGACTATAGATGTACTGACAGGACTGACTATAGATGTACTGACAGGTCTGACTATAGATGTACTGACAGGACTGACTATAGATGTACTGACAGGTCTGACTATAGATGAACTGACAGGTCTGACTATAGTTGAACTGACAGGTCTGACTATAGATGTACTGACAGGTCTGACTATAGATGTACTGACAGGTCCGACTATAGATGTACTGACAGGTCCGACTATAGATGTACTGACAGGTCTGACTATAGATGTACTGACAGGTCTGACTATAGATGTACTGACAGGTCAGACTTTAGATGTACTGACAGGTCTGACTATAGTTGAACTGACAGGTCTGACTATAGATGTACGACAGGTCTGACTATAGATGTACTGACAGGTCTGACTATAGATGTACTGACAGGTCTGACTATAGATGTACTGACAGGTCTGACTATGGATGTACCGACAGGTCTGACTATAGATGTACCGACAGGTCTGACTATAGATGTACTGACAGGTCTGACTATTGATGTACTGACAGGTCTGACTATAGTTGAACTGACAGGTCTGACTATAGTTGAACTGACAGGTCTGACTATAGTTGAACTGACAGGTCTGACTATAGATGTACTGACAGGTCTGACTACTATAGATGTACTGACAGGTCTGACTATAGATGTACGGACAGGACTGACTACTATAGATGTACTGACAGGTCTGACTATAGATGTACTGACAGGTCTGACTATAGATGTACTGACAGGTCAGACTTTAGATGTACTGACAGGTCTGACTATAGTTGAACTGACAGGTCTGACTATAGATGTACCGACAGGTCTGACTATAGATGTACTGACAGGTCTGACTATGGATGTACCGACAGGTCTGACTACTATAGATGTACTGACAGGACTGACTATAGATGTACTGACAGGTCTGACTACTATAGATGTACCGACAGGTCTGACTATAGATGTACCGACAGGTCTGACTATAGATGTACTGACAGGTCTGACTATAGATGTACTGACAGGTCTGACTATAGATGTACTGACAGGTCTGACTATAGATGTACTGACAGGTCTGACTATAGATGTACTGACAGGTCTGACTATGGATGTACCGACAGGTCTGACTACTATAGATGTACTGACAGGACTGACTATAGATGTACTGACAGGTCTGACTACTATAGATGTACCGACAGGTCTGACTATAGATGTACCGACAGGTCTGACTATAGATGTACTGACAGGTCTGACTATAGATGTACTGACAGGTCTGACTATAGATGTACTGACAGGTCTGACTACTATAGATGTACCGACAGGTCTGACTATAGATGTACCGACAGGTCTGACTATAGTTGAACTGACAGGTCTGACTATAGTTGAAACTGACAGGTCTGACTATAGTTGAACTGACAGGTCTGACTATAGATGTACTGACAGGTCTGACTACTATAGATGTACTGACAGGTCTGACTATAGATGTACGGACAGGACTGACTACTATAGATGTACTGACAGGTCTGACTATAGATGTACTGACAGGTCTGACTATAGATGTACTGACAGGTCAGACTATAGATGTACTGACAGGTCTGACTATAGATGTACCGACAGGTCTGACTATAGATGTACTGACAGGTCTGACTATAGATGTACTGACAGGTCTGACTATAGATGTACTGACAGGTCTGACTACTATAGATGTACTGACAGGTCTGACTATAGATGTACCGACAGGTCTGACTATAGATGTACGGACAGGACTGACTACTATAGATGTACTGACAGGTCTGACTATAGATGTACTGACAGGTCTGACTATAGATGTACTGACAGGTCTGACTATAGTTGAACTGACAGGTCTGACTATAGATGTACTGACAGGTCTGACTACTATAGATGTACTGACAGGTCTGACTATAGATGTACGGACAGGACTGACTACTATAGATGTACTGACAGGTCTGACTATAGATGTACTGACAGGTCTGACTATAAATGTACTGACAGGTCTGACTATAGATGTACTGACAGGACCTGACTATAGATGTACTGACAGGACTGACTATAGATGTACTGACAGGACTGACTATAGATGTACTGACAGGACTGACTATAGATGTACTGGACAGGTCTGACTATAGATGTACTGACAGGTCTGACTATAGATGTACTGACAGGTCTGACTATAGATGTACTGACAGGACTGACTATAGATGTACTGACAGGTCTGACTATAGATGTACTGACAGGACTGACTATAGATGTACTGACAGGTCTGACTATAGATGTACTGACAGGACTGACTATAGATGTACTGACAGGTCTGACTATAGATGTACTGACAGGACTGACTATAGATGTACTGACAGGTCTGACTATAGATGTACCGACAGGTCTGACTATAGATGAACTGACAGGTCTGACTATAGATGCACTGACAGGACTGACTATAGATGTACTGACAGGACTGACTATAGTTGAACTGACAGGTCTGACTATAGATGTACTGACAGGACTGACTATAGTTGAACTGACAGGTCTGACTACTATAGATGTACTGACAGGTCTGACTATAGATGTACTGACAGGTCTGACTATAGATGTACTGACAGGACTGACTATAGATGTACTGACAGGACTGACTATAGTTGAACTGACAGGTCTGACTATAGATGTACTGACAGGTCTGACTATAGATGTACTGACAGGACTGACTATAGATGTACTGACAGGTCTGACTATAGATGTACTGACAGGACTGACTATAGATGTACTGACAGGTCTGACTATAGATGTACCGACAGGTCTGACTATAGATGAACAGACAGGTCTGACTATAGATGTACTGACAGGACTGACTATAGATGTACTGACAGGACTGACTATAGTTGAACTGACAGGTCTGACTATAGATGAACTGACAGGTCTGACTATAGATGTACTGACAGGTCTGACTATAGTTGAACTGACAGGTCTGACTATAGATGAACTGACAGGACTGACTATAGATGTACTGACAGGACTGACTATAGATGTACTGACAGGTCCTGACTATAGTTGAACTGACAGGTCTGACTATAGATGTACTGACAGGTCCGACTATAGATGTACTGACAGGTCTGACTATAGATGTACTGACAGGTCTGACTATAGATTGTACTGACAGGTCTGACTATGGATGTACTGACAGGTCCGACTATAGATGTACTGACAGGTCTGACTATAGATGTACTGACAGGACTGACTATAGATGTACTGACAGGTCTGACTATAGATGTACTGACAGGTCTGACTATAGATGTACTGACAGGTCTGACTATAGATGTACTGACAGGTCTGACTATAGTTGAAATGACAGGTCTGACTATAGATGTACTGACAGGACTGACTATAGTTGAACTGACAGGTCTGACTACTATAGATGTACTGACAGGTCTGACTATAGATGTACTGACAGGTCTGACTATAGATGTACTGACAGGTCTGACTATAGCTGAACTGACAGGTCTGACTATAGTTGAAATGACAGGTTTGACTATAGATGTACTGACAGGACTGACTATAGATGTACTG
Organism: Cordylochernes scorpioides; assembly: GCA_030710605.1. Lineage (NCBI taxonomy): Eukaryota > Metazoa > Arthropoda > Arachnida > Pseudoscorpiones > Chernetidae > Cordylochernes > Cordylochernes scorpioides. The sequence goes on along the minus strand of CP092869.1, from coordinate 5,385,467 downwards.
ACAGGTCTGACTATAGATGTACCGACAGGTCTGACTATAGATGTACTGACAGGTCTGACTATAGATGTACTGACAGGTCTGACTATAGTTGAACTGACAGGTCTGACTATAGTTGAAATGACAGGTTTGACTATAGATGTACTGACAGGACTGACTATAGATGTACTGACAGGTCTGACTATAGATGAACTGACAGGTCTGACTATAGATGAACTGACAGGACTGACTATAGATGTACTGACAGGTCTGACTATAGATGTACTGACAGGTCTGACTATAGATGAACTGACAGGACTGACTATAGATGTACTGACAGGTCTGACTATAGATGAACTGACAGGACTGACTATAGATGTACTGACAGGTCTGACTATAGATGAACTGACAGGACTGACTATAGATGTACTGACAGGTCTGACTATAGATGAACTGACAGGACTGACTATAGATGTACTGACAGGTCTGACTATAGATGTACTGACAGGACTGACTATAGATGTACTGACAGGTCTGACTATAGATGAACTGACAGGACTGACTATAGATGTACTGACAGGTCTGACTATAGATGTACTGACAGGTCTGACTATAGATGTACTGACAGGTCTGACTATAGTTGAACTGACAGGTCTGACTATAGTTGAAATGACAGGTTTGACTATAGATGTACTGACAGGACTGACTATAGATGTACTGACAGGTCTGACTATAGATGAACTGACAGGTCTGACTATAGATGTACTGACAGGTCTGACTATAGATGAACTGACAGGTCTGACTATAGTTGAAATGACAGGTCTGACTATAGATGTACTGACAGGACTGACTATAGATGTACTGGACAGGTCTGACTATAGATGAACTGACAGGTCTGACTATAGATGTACTGACAGGTCTGACTATAGATGAACTGACAGAACTGACTATAGATGAACTGACAGGTCTGACTATAGATGTACTGACAGGTCTGACTATAGATGAACTGACAGGTCTGACTATAGATGAACTGACAGGACTGACTATAGATGTACTGACAGGTCTGACTATAGTTGAACTGACAGGTCTGACTATAGTTGAAATGACAGGTCTGACTATAGATGTACTGACAGGTCTGACTATAGATGTACTGACAGGTCTGACTATAGATGAACTGACAGGACTGACTATAGATGAACTGACAGGACTGACTATAGATGTACTGACAGGACAGACTATAGATGTACTGACAGGTCTGACTATAGATGTACTGACAGGTCTGACTATAGATGAACTGACAGGTCTGACTATAGATGAACTGACAGGTCTGACTATAGATGTACTGACAGGTCTGACTATAGATGAACTGACAGGACTGACTATAGATGTACTGACAGGTCTGACTATAGATGTACTGACAGGTCTGACTATAGATGAACTGACAGGTCTGACTATAGATGTACTGACAGGTCTGACTATAGATGAACTGACAGGACTGACTATAGATGAACTGACAGGTCTGACTATAGATGTACTGACAGGTCTGACTATAGATGTACTGACAGGTCTGACTATAGTTGAACTGACAGGTCTGACTATAGATGAACTGACAGGTCTGACTATAGATGAACTGACAGGACTGACTATAGATGTACTGACAGGACTGACTATAGATGTACTGACAGGTCTGACTATAGATGAACTGACAGGACTGACTATAGATGTACTGACAGGTCTGACTATAGTTGAAATGACAGGTCTGACTATAGATGTACTGACAGGACTGACTATAGATGTACTGACAGGTCTGACTATAGATGAACTGACAGGTCTGACTATAGTTGAACTGACAGGTCTGACTATAGATGTACTGACAGGTCTGACTATAGTTGAAATGACAGGTCTGACTATAGATGTACTGACAGGACTGACTATAGATGTACTGACAGGTCTGACTATAGTTGAACTGACAGGTCTGACTATAGATGAACTGACAGGTCTGACTATAGATGTACTGACAGGTCTGACTATAGATGAACTGACAGGTCTGACTATAGATGTACTGACAGGTCTGACTATAGATGTACTGACAGGTCTGACTATAGATGAACTGACAGGACTGACTATAGATGTACTGACAGGTCTGACTATAGATGTACTGACAGGACTGACTATAGATGTACTGACAGGTCTGACTATAGTTGAACTGACAGGTCTGACTATAGATGTACGGACAGGACTGACTATAGATGTACTGACAGGTCTGACTATAGTTGAACTGACAGGTCTGACTATAGATGAACTGACAGGACTGACTATAGATGAACTGACAGGTCTGACTATAGATGTACTGACAGGTCTGACTATAGATGAACTGACAGGTCTGACTATAGTTGAACTGACAGGTCTGACTATAGATGTACTGACAGGTCTGACTATAGATGTACTGACAGGTCTGACTATAGATGTACTGACAGGTCTGACTATAGATGTACTGACAGGTCTGACTATAGATGTACTGACAGGTCTGACTATAGATGTACTGGCAGGTCTGACTATAGATGTACTGACAGGACTGACTATAGATGTACTGACAGGTCTGACTATAGATGTACTGACAGGACTGACTATAGATGTACTGACAGGACTGACTATAGTTGAACTGACAGGACTGACTATAGATGTACTGACAGGACTGACTATAGTTGAACTGACAGGACTGACTATTGATGTACTGACAGGTCTGACTATAGTTGAACTGACAGGACTGACTATTGATGTACTGACAGGTCTGCCTATAGATGTACTGACAGGTCTGACTATAGATGTACTGACAGGTCCGACTATAGATGTACTGACAGGTCTGACTATAGATGTACTGACAGGTCCGACTATAGATGTACTGACAGGTCTGACTATAGATGTACTGACAGGTCCGACTATAGATGTACTGACAGGTCTGACTATAGATGTACTGACAGGTCCGACTATAGATGAACTGACAGGTCCGACTATAGATGTACTGACAGGTCCGACTATAGATGAACTGACAGGTCTGACTATAGATGTACTGACAGGTCCGACTATAGATGTACTGACAGGTCCGACTATAGATGAACTGACAGGTCTGACTATAGATGTACTGACAGGTCTGACTACTATAGATGTATTGACAGGTCTGACTTTAGATGTACTGATAGGTCTGACTATAGATGTACTGACAGGTCTGACTACTATAGATGTACTGACAGGTCTGACTACTATAGATGTACTGACAGGTCTGACTACTATAGATGTACTGACAGGTCTGACTATAGATGTACTGACAGGTCTGACTATAGATGTACTGACAGGTCTGACTACTATAGATGTACTGACAGGTCTGACTATAGATGTACTGACAGGTCTGACTACTATAGATGTACTGACAGGTCTGACTATAGATGAACTGACAGGTCTGACTACTATAGATGTACTGACAGGTCTGACTATAGATGAACTGACAGGACTGACTATAGATGTACTGACAGGTCCGACTACTATAGATGTACTGACAGGTCTGACTATAGATGTACTGACAGGTCTGACTATAGATGTACTGACAGGTCCGACTATAGATGTACTGACAGGTCTGACTATAGATGTACTGACAGGTCTGACTATAGATGTACTGACAGGTCAGACTATAGATGTACTGACAGGTCTGACTATAGATGTACTGACAGGTCTAACTATAGATGTACTGACAGGTCTGACTACTATAGATGTACTGACAGGTCTGACTATAGATGTACTGACAGGTCTGACTATAGTTGAACTGACAGGTGTGACTATAGATGTACTGACAGGTCTGACTATAGTTGAACTGACAGGTCTGACTATAGATGTACTGACAGGTCTGACTATAGATATACTGACAGGTCTGACTACTATAGATGTACTGACAGGTCTGACTATAGATGTACTGACAGGTCTGACTATAGTTGAACTGACAGGTCTGACTATAGATGTACTGACAGGTCTGACTAAAGATGTACTGACAGGTCTGACTATAGATGTACTGACAGGTCTGACTAAAGATGTACTGACAGGTCTGACTATAGATGTACAGACAGGTCTGACTATAGATGAACTGACAGGTCCGACTATAGATATACTGACAGGTCTGACTATAGATGTACTGACAGGTCTGACTATAGTTGAACTGACAGGTCTGACTATAGTTGAACTGACAGGTCTGACTACTATAGATGTACTGACAGGTCTGACTATAGATGTACTGACAGGTCTGACTATAAATGTACTGACAGGTCTGACTATAGATGTACTGACAGGTCTGACTATAGATGTACTGACAGGTCTGACTATAAATGTACTGACAGGTCTGACTATAGATGTACTGACAGGTCTGACTATAGATGTACTGACAGGTCTGACTATAGATGTACTGACAGGTCTGACTATAGATGTACTGACAGGACTGACTATAGATGTACTGACAGGTCTGACTATAGTTGAACTGACAGGTCTGACTATAGATGTACTGACAGGTCTGACTATAGATGTACTGACAGGTCCGACTATAGATGTACTGACAGGTCTGACTACTATAGATGTACTGACAGGTCTGACTATAGATGTACTGACAGGTCTGACTATAGATGAACTGACAGGACTGACTATAGATGAACTGACAGGTCTGACTATAGATGTACTGACAGGTCTGACTATAGATGTACTGACAGGTCTGACTATAGATGTACTGACAGGTCTGACTACTATAGATGTACTGACAGGTCTGACTATAGATGAACTGACAGGACTGACTATAGATGAACTGACAGGTCTGACTATAGATGTACTGACAGGTCTGACTATAGATGTACTGACAGGTCTGACTATAGATGTACTGACAGGTCTGACTACTATAGATGTACTGACAGGTCTGACTATAGATGAAAGGGAAGGACTGACTATAGATGTACTGACAGGACTGACTATAGATGTACTGACAGGTCCGACTATAGATGTACTGACAGGTCTGACTATAGATGTACTGACAGGTCTGACTATAGATGTACTGACAGGTCTGACTACTATAGATGTACTGACAGGTCTGACTATAGATGAACTGACAGGACTGACTATAGATGTACTGACAGGTCTGACTATAGATGTACTGACAGGTCTGACTATAGATGTACTGACAGGTCTGACTATAGATGAACTGACAGGACTGACTATAGATGTACTGACAGGTCTGACTATAGATGTACTGACAGGTCTGACTATAGATGAACTGACAGGTCTGACTATAGATGTACTGACAGGTCTGACTATAGTTGAACTGACAGGTCTGACTATAGATGTACTGACAGGTCTGACTATAGATGTACTGACAGGTCTGACTATAGATGAACTGACAGGACTGACTATAGATGAACTGACAGGACTGACTATAGATGTACTGACAGGTCCGACTATAGATGTACTGACAGGTCTGACTATAGATGTACTGACAGGTCCGACTATAGATGTATTGACAGGTCTGACTATAGATGTACTGACAGGTCTGACTACTATAGATGAACTGACAGGTCCGACTATAGATGTACTGACAGGTCCGACTATAGATGAACTGACAGGTCCGACTATAGATGTACTGACAGGTCCGTCTATAGATGAACTGACAGGTCCGACTATAGATGAACTGACAGGTCTGACTATAGATGAACTGACAGGTCTGACTATAGATGTACTGACGGGTCTGACTATAGATGTACTGACAGGTCTGACTATAGATGTACTGACAGGTCTGACTATAGATGTACTGACAGGTCTGACTATAGATGAACTGACAGGTCTGACTATAGATGTACTGACAGGTCTGACTATAGATGTACTGACAGGTCTGACTATAGATGTACAGACAGGTCTGACTATAGATGTACTGACAGGTCTGACTATAGATGTACTGACAGATCTGACTATAGATGGAAAACTTTTGAAAAATCCAAAAATATTTTCTCACAATGAGATTCTTTTTACTTTAAAATGCACGCTTCCAAGTGATAATCGCTCTTCAACGGGCTTAATAAAATATGACTATATCCTTTGTATTGTTGATGTTTTTTATGAAGCCCATTGAAGAGCGATTATCGCTTGAAAGCTTGCATTTTTAAAATAAAAAGCAACTCATTGTGAAAGAAATTAATATTTACATTTCTTTTCTAAATTTATTTATATACTATACTATACTCTTTGATAAGACACAATTTGGATTATATATTATAAACACAAGATAATAAGACCAAATCCAAATATATAAATAGTGTGTGACATTTCGGTAAAAGCGTTGTTACCATCATCAGACAAAACTACTCAGTACTTTTGTCTGATGGTGGTATGAAGGATGGAACAATGCTGTTAGCGAAATGTCACATAGTATTTATTTATTTGGATTTGGTCTTATATATTATTACCTTGTATTACTAATATTTATGTATTTAGACTGGTACAGAGCAGGAGGGACAAGCACCGGTTCTGTCCTCCTAAGAAAACAACAGTCTTTGATTTCCAGACTTGAGTCTGGTCATCTATAGACAATGACTTTCCAGAATGGTTGCAAAGTTTTCCCACTATGTACTAAGTGTCAACCTACAACCCCAAAACACATTATTGACTGTATTGACTCATCCATTGATGCGCTTTACCTATCCCCAGCAGACATCAACAAACTCTACAAGCTTGATACCCTAATATGATTGAGTGGAGATAAGAAAGAAGAAGAGAGATGTCTTTAGATTTGGATTACAATTTATATATTTAGAAATCTAAATCTTGTTATGTTTATAATCTATAAACCAAACTGTACCTTATCATATATAGATGTGTTTAAAGACTATAAAAATAATGTAAATAAAAAAGGAGTTTAAATAATAGCTCTTGTTTCATCTGTATCGCTAGAATTTGGAATGATACAATATGGTAGATTAAACTGGCGATACCCCTGGGAGGGTTTACCACTGATGAGACAGGCCCTCCCATTAATTTTTCAATTGCAGTAAGGGCAGTAGAAATTGTTTATTTTAAAAAGAATCATACGCGTTTATAATAGTAGTTTCAGATTTTCATAACAGATGGCGCTCTAATGCATCACAATATGGTTTAAACAAAATAATTTTAGTTGAAAATAAAAAGTATTGAATATAAAAATTATTGTAATTCTTGTTTACTGACAGGAAAGTGACACTTTATAGAAAAACTTGTATTATCTCAGTAAAATGAGTACAAGCAAAATATACTAGGAATTTCATCTTGTACAGTGAAATTTATGATGGTTTTGGTTATTTAATTATATTTTGAAAAAGAAGCATATATTCATTTTGAAATAATTGTTATGTTACATTAATATTTTTTTTTTTCATATACATCAGGAATTTTATATATAATGTCAAATTTTCAGTTAAAAAAAATATTTTGAAAAAAATTGAATAACGAAAAATATTAAACTAAAATCGTGTATAAATTTGTGTTTTTAAACATATTTCTAATTTTGAACTTTGGTATGTTTTAAATCGGAAAATAACAGATTTTAAATGCCAAAATAACACATTAAGTTTTCCTCGGTATTGTATGGATAAGTGTTATTAGTTATCCAAAGGAGATCTATTTATTTATGTGAATGGTTTATGAATATCATGGGATATTTTAAAGCATTTTATAGGTAAAAAAATGTTATGCTGTCAATATTCGGAAATGAACCTTTGACTTGAAAAAATGAAACCTTATTAAATGATTTGTTTTATTGCGCATCATATTTAGAGACTGCGCTATAGATGTTATTAGCATTGGCATTGAACCTACCTTCCATGAAACCACTCGCGACATATATCGCATTGTATCATAAAAGAAGAAGTGTCATTTATTTGACCACAAATACAATACACACTACCAACAGACGCCATCTTGTTTGTAAAGAGAGTTTGATGATATATAGTTCTCTAAACATTGTCAGAATAACATTTTTTTTAATATATATTTTTTTATTCTCAATTTTATATTCAAGTATTTATTAGTAAATAAAAAATATAACGTAATATATTTATTGAAAAATTGAAATAACAAATTATGAGCGACAAATTAGAAGTATAATGGCCTAATGAAGTTTGGCCTTTTTTTTTTTTGTAGAATTTCGAAACAGGTTATTTATAAAACAAGTTTTTTCATGAAAAAAGTTTGCATACTCAGAGAGAAGTGAATATAGGTTACTATCCCAAATCTGTTTTGAATTACAAGCCCAAAACTCCCAAAATTCAAACTGAAAATTGAGCTGCTCCAAAAAATCAGCATGAATATATTTTTATTAAAAGACTTAGAAATAATTGAATTCTGATTGTGAGTGAATAAGTGGAAATAAGAGTTCAACTGACCGATTTTATACAGGTATTTTAAATCTAGCTTTTTATGTGGTTAAAAATAAAATTGAGGTTGTGGGGGAGAAAGAGCCTATCATATATAGGTTTTGTACTTTTAAGATAGCATTTACACTTTAATAATAACATTTTGCACTTTAATGACATTTTACATTTTAATGACATTTTACACACTCTTCGATATCAACATTTCATTTTTAAGAGATATTTTCTATTTTTGAAACTTTAACCCTAATATGTTCTCTTTTTAAAATTTTTACTTGAATATTTTTACTTTGAATAAATTAGTTTCTTTTACTACTTTTTAAAGATTTTTTTTATTTTAAATAAGCACATTTTGACCCTCTAATAAGGAGTTTTATTTTGTACATATATTGTGAGGTAAATAATTGAGAGAGGAAATAAACTTATCAATAAAAAATAATATAATTTATTCGAGAGTCTTCTGATAAAAATATCTTAAACGATCTATTCACATAATTAAAAAAAAATACAAAAATTTCAAGTCAGCATAATTCAGATTATATAAAATAAATAATTCAGTGATAATAAATTAAATGTTACATTACTACACCCTTATAGAGAGCTGTGGCCCCACAGGTAGAATCATTATTTATTGGCCAGTGCTTCAATGGAATCTAGTCTTAGTCCTCTTCTCCAAATGGGCCCTGGTATGTTTCATTTTTAAGCTGTGCATTAGGTCCTTGGCGTTTTCTCTGTACTCCTAATGGTTCTACTTCATAAGTTACATCAGAGATACCTTCTTAATAATGCCTCTTCTTAATAATAGAGGCAGAAAGTAACGCTTCATAGTGTAAAATCGATGTGATTTTTAATTGTTTTTCGTTGCGCTGTTTTCCTTAAAAAAAAACTATTTCCAGATTTCTTCATGTCCAAATATTCCCCTCCTGGCCCGCAAGATATGGTAGTCGTCAGCGATGCGAGGGACGTTGAGGGATCTCACCTTTGCAGCAGCTCAGCCTTGATTGAAGACCAGCTGCTCCACAGATCTTCGCCGTCATATCCGCGATGGCTGCTGAGGTTCTTTCGATGCCGACAACGAGACCCGAGCGTAGAATTGCATCCACGCAGGGTTATCGAGGTGAAGAAGGACAGCTCGATGGTCCAATAGCCTGGAGTGGATTGTACTGTACTGGGCGACACGATCCGCGAAGCTCGAAGGGAGAAGGAACCTGTCCAAGCGAATGGCGTCAACACGGCTCCCTTAGCTGGCCACTCTGGTTGGAATGTGAGCGGCGTCAAAGAGGGTGGCCGCATCGACGAGGGCTGTCTGATCCAGTAGCTCGGAAAGGGCTTCCACAGAGCCGGATGCGGCGTTCTGTGTCGTTCGTGCTTTCCTCGTTGATATTGAGGTCGCCCAACACCCACGAGTTCTCCTGGACCGCGGTGGCTGCGATGATCTGCAGCTGCTGGTGCCGCTCGCGAGGAATATAAGAGAGGTGGCAGTTGATAACGCTCACTTCCTGGCCGTAGACGTCGAGGGAGACGATGGAGATGTGACCGGGCCATAGGACGCACTGCCGCAGGACAGCGAGCCCCGGCGAGAAGACGCAGGCGAGGCCCGAACCTCTGATGGCTGTAGGAGGCACGACCGCGACAAGGTAGCCTGTGCAGATATCTTGAATAGTGTCCAGGGACAGGGCGTTGGTCTCCTTGACAAAAGCGAAGTCTATGCTATGTTGTCTCATGAAGTAGCAGAGCTCAATGCTCCTCTCGCGAGCAGCCAGCCCGCGGTCGCATCCACTCCCTCTCTTGCGGTTGCATAATAGTCAGTCCTCAGCACGAGAAAACAAAATTTTGGAAAATTGAGGCCATCTCAGGAAAATAAAATGAGATTCAGGCCTCTTAAAAATAGAAATAGCCCGCGCTATTTCTAAGACCGAAGTCCTCCACCTCTTTCTGCTAACCACGGTGAAGGGAGTATCGTTCCAATTTTAGTATATGTACCGCCAAACAAGCGTGTAGAGTGTGGTCAAGGGAGTAGGGATAGGCGAGGCATCTTGGTCATCCATAACGTCCGCCCAGTTGACAGCGTGGAGAGATTAGTGGCGGGGGAAACAGCTGGGGTTGTTCGCCAACAGCTGTGGTTAGTGGCTTGACACTGACCTTGGGGAAAGTATCATCTCATCGTCCATTTTGTTTCTTTGGATTTGCTGATTCCTCAGCTGTATGTTGGTCAATTTTTTTCTATTCTTATATCATTTTGTAGAGGGTTTTCAGGATTATGGAATTCCATAATGCCGTTGCGGACGACAAAATCCGCGGAGCTTGGGCACAGCGTGACCGCGTGGCTGGTTTACGCGGGCGTTTACACCAGCGTGTAAGGGTTACGCGGCGTTACAATAATAGAGGATATTTTGAATTTTAAAATTATTTATACTATCTTTATTTATTAATAAAATTATACATATTCTTACAAGGGGAAACGAAGAGGGAAAAAGACAATTTTTTGCATGCTTAATTTTCTGGAGATTTATTTGGCGGAGTTCTGAGTTCAAATATTTGTTGATAGACCCATTGAAGTTGCTGATGGTAGTCAATGTGAAGTCCAGACTCCTTTACTTCCTCGTCATCTTTTCCAGACTGCCGCGCCTGACAGGTCATGAAATCATCTCTCACAGGTCTGCTTCCATCACCAACTCTCACACCAGGCTTGTTGTAGTCCATCACACATATCTCCTCACACCTAGTTTCTGTGTTTTTGTTACCTTAGCCTCTTTAGTAAGCATCCCTTCTTTTCAATTTAAATTTATTTAGGCCACCAGCGCGCTATTTCTAAGTAAATTTTGTTAAATATACCTTAATTATAAGGCAGTAACGCGCCATCTATATATAAAAAATGAAAACACAAATGTTTCTTTACAAATGAAATAAACTTATATTATCCTTACTGCAATGAAAAATATTGGGGGGGGGGGGGCTTGGCTCAAGAGTGGTGAACCCTCCAACACGGTTCACCAATTTAATCTACCAGGCCGCTTCTTAGAGCTCTAATACTGTATTGGAGGGTTCTGCTTATATATTCAACACTGAAGGGTGGAATCTCAGAAATGGTATTCAAGAAAACTATGGACATAAGTTAGGGGACAGTAAATTTAAATATAAATATTAAGCGATGCTCTTCCGCAATATAGATGGCGTGTTATTGCTGCATAATTAATTTATGCCTAACTTGCTTTGTCCTTATTGATTGCGGAAGAGTTTTGTTCAATGCCAATATTTATATTTAAATTTATTGTCTTAAAAGCTTATGTCCATAGTTTTCTTAGATAACATTTATGAGATTCCACTCTTCAGTGTAGCACATATAAGCAGAACTGCACAATACAGTATTAGAGCTATAAGAAGCGGTCTGGTAGTTTAAATTGGCTAATCTGATGGGAGGGTTCACTACTGATGAGCCAAGCCCTTCCAATATTTTAAATCACAGTAAGGACAGTTAAAGTTTGTTTCATTTGCAAAAGAAACATTTGTGCTTTCATGCTTTTATTTATTATAAATATATTTAATTATAATACAAAATAATGCGGCTTATGATTATAGAATTTGACAATTTTACCTTAAATGTTTCTTTTGAACGAAAAATCTTAATATATTTTAAGGAGAAATAACGACTATTTCTATCCTTAAGGATGAAGTATGAAAGGATGAATTGTGAAGAGTAATGATAAATGGAAAAATAAAGTGTCCAGGGATGGGAATTGAACCCACAGTGTTCCGCTTACTGGCAGATGCCAAGTCCAGGGTAGCCTAGTGGACATTGTATCTTCCCTGTAAGAGGAACACTGTGGGTTCGATTCCCATCCCTGGACACTTTATTATTCCGTTTATCATTACTCTTCACAGTTCCTCCTTTCATACTTCAGCCCTAAGGATAGAAATAGTCGTTATTTCTCCTTAAATATATTACAATTTTTCGTTCAAAAGAAGCATTTGCGGTAAAATTGTCAAACGTTGTTCTACACATTTAATTATATGACCCTAAATATGAAATTTCTGTTAGAAATCTGGACTATTAACTCTTGTAAGAGTTCATAACTCATGTAGAGTGCCAAATTATTTTGTACTCTACCTTTATATAGCTCTGAGTGGTCTAATTACTTTAGAGAAACTTTATATGTGAAATGAGGAAGATACTATATAACTTTTAGATAAAACTTTTTCTTTATTTTATCT
>CP092869.1:5305590-5372759 GCA_030710605.1 Cordylochernes scorpioides | reverse complement strand
GATCTTCAATTAATTCCTCTTTCTAATTAACTTTTTTCATCAGTATAAGGCCAATTTCTACCATTGTTTTTGTTAATAAATAAGTTAGGAATTTATTACTCCTACTTTCTATAAGTGATTTGACCTTTTGTTTCCATCCTTGAGGATGTCACTGTTTGGAGAATAGAGGTGCATCATTGAAACAATTTGGAGAAAATAATTTAGTGAAACACATTTTTGCAAAGAACAGCATGTTATCAATCTAATCTTGATTACTAATAAGAAATTCTGGGGCTAAAAATCATTCTCCTGTTCAAAATGACACCAATAGAACTTTTTTTTTTGCTTATCCCTAGTACACGTGTACAGGCCATGATAATCATGGTGGATAGAAGTAGGCGACTGCTTTTACTGTAAATGCACCACATGTCTACACATGCGAAAAGCAGTTCAACTTTGCACTTACAAATATGTCAGAGCCTCGTTTGGTTACTTGCATTCATTGGTGGGGTTGGATTTTTGCAAAAATCGAGGGCCATTGGAGCATTTTTTTTTTAATCAGAAAAAGTGCCCAATGCGGAAATCAAACCTGGATTGTAGCAGTCAAAAATCAACAGTTTAGACCATCCTTCCACCGACCCCCGAACTTGTTTATTGTAATTTGGTTCCCCTTGATGCCAAGATAAGGGATAAGGTAGAACTCATGATTTTTTCAGGGATTTCTATAATTATCTGTTAACAAAAATGCTTTGTAAAAATTGAGGGAAATTATAAAATGGTTGGTTCAAAATCACATTAATAGGTACCGCTCAACAAGAGCAACCTAGTTCATGATAATTGCAACAATGAATAATATATGTGAAGGTTATTCACATATTAAACAAAATGTTAACGCAGGATTCAATCCCGGTTCATGACTGTCGGGAATCGAGGGTGTTACCCACTCGTCCACCGACTTTTATATTTTATAAAATGGTTTACTTGATATTGGGTGTTTTTTTCATTGGTGAAGTGGGAAAAGATACTTTGGTGGGTCATCTTCTGTTACATCCTCCCATTCATAATCAGAATAAAATATCGTTATTTCCACCAAAGGAATACATTTCTGTTTATTCAGAATCAATTGAAGATGAATCAAAAGTAGAAAATTCTGAAAAATCTGACGTGAAACATGTTAATAGACTAGCGCGATTGGCAAAATCGGTTCTAAAAGCGTGAAATTGCAAACACAAACTCGGTAGTAAAATGGGTGGCCAGCGGGATAATCTGCGAATTCTGAATGAGTCATATACCTAACAAGGCTTCTGTTCTAAAAATAAAACTGTAACAATCATTTCTGAGAATTTATAAGGCGATTTGTTTGTTGCCCGTAAGATAGGGCACTGGGGCTTATGCACACCCGCGATTTGGCCCGAGAGACCGGACACTGTTGTTCAAAGGGCTAATTAATAATATGGAATGGTTGTAAGGTTTTCCCACTATGTACTAAATGTCAACCTGCAACCCCAAAACACATTATTGACTCATCCATTGATGAGCTCTACTCATCCCCCCCCCCCCCCCCCCCCCCCCTCAGACACCATCAACAAGCTTTACAAGCTTGATACCTTAATATGATTGAATGGAGATAAGAAAGAAGAAAGATTAATAATATGAATTGATACCATTTAAACTTTTATTTATTTATTTAGGTTACTCTATTTTTTAGCGGTACCTAATAATGTCAATTTGGAACAGAACTCTCTATTTAATTTTGTTCTTGAATAATTCATGATTAACTTATTAGTGATGGATAAAAATGTTATTATATGTAATACAAATATGTAGTACTGAATGATGGTAATAACGCTGAATTTGCCCAGTGCTCTGAATGTCAAAGTGAAGTGTGTTACACACTATTTATTTATTTGGATTTGGTCTTATTACCTTGTGTTTATAATCTATAATCCAAATTGTGCCTTATCATTTAAATAGACTTCAATAGACCTAAGAAGTTATTCTTCCTATGACATTCGGCAATTTTATCTGAAGATGGTAACAATGCTGCTACCGAAACGTAACACACTATTTATTTATTTGTTATTTGGTCTTATTACCTTGTGTTTATAATCTCTAATCCAACTTGTGCCTTATCAAATTTGAACAAAGAAAAAAAATCAAACAAATGTTACAGGTTTCTGGGGATAAGTTTGTTTATTAAATGTAATCTCAAGCTTTCAGGTATCTCTGTCTTTCTACAAGAGTACATGGAAACTTATATTTTTTTACTTAACCCTAGTACAGGTGGCCATGATAATCATGGTGGGTAGGCAACTGCTTTTACTGTAAGTGCACCACATGTCTACACATGTGAAAAGAAGTTTGACTTTGCACTTACAAATGTGTCAGAGCCCCGTATGTTTACTTGCACTCGCTGGTGAGGTTGAACTTTTGCAAGAATCGGGGGCCATTGGAGCATTTTTTTTTAAACATAAAAAAGTGTCCAATGCGGGAATCGAACCCGGGTGGTAGCGGTGGAAAACCAACGGTTTAGACCATCCTTCCACCGACCCCCTATATAGAAACATATAAATGCCTTAAATCTTAAGGGTGTTTATATGTTCCTATGTAGTCCTGTAGAAGAGCAGAGATGTCCGAAAGCTCGAGATTACATTTAATAAAGATAAAGAAACTTATCTCCAGAAACCTGTAGCATTTGTTTGATTAATATCCAGGAGATTTCTTCTTTCTTATCTCCACTCAATCATATTAGAGTATCAAGCTTGTAGAACTTGTAGATGGTGTCTGTCGGGGAAGAATAGAGCTCATTAATGGATGAGTCAATACAGTCAATAATCTTCTTCTTCTTTCTTATCTCCACTCAATCATATTAGAGTATCAAGCTTGTAGAGCTTGTAGATGGTGTCTGTCGGTGAAGAATAGAGCTCATCAATGGATGAGTCAATACAGTCAATGATGTGTTTTGGGGTTGTAGATTGACACTTAGTACATAGTGGGAATACCTTGCATTGTCATTGTCCGTAGATGACCTGACTTAAGTGCACAGTTAATGATGTGGTTTGGGATTCTAGGAGATTTAAATCAAATGATAAAGAAAAAAAATTACAAATACTATTTTAATCTAAGTGATTCAATGCTATGGCCCTGAATGCCAAAGTTTTGTATTTTTGGCGATAAATTTGCATTGAACAAGAATTATGTTGTCAAAATTTGATTTTAAAAATATCGGTAAAATTATTGATGGTGTCAAATTGTTGTTTGGTTAAATTAACAATGGTTATTTGATAGGCTGAAGGATGGGACATGAAAACATGGTTGAGTTATTGCGAGGATTGAATTATCACTTGTTGAATTAACAAGGTTATACTGTAAATAGATTAACAAACTTGAAAGGCAATCTTTTGTTATTTAACTTTGTAATTAATAATGGAAACTGCCTCAGGAAAGTTATATATGAGTAATGAAAAAGAATGATAAACCCACTAAACAGAAAACTGATGAACAATTCGTATACACTTAATATCTTCACATTGGTGGTCTGGCTAGACTTTGTAGCCACATCTCCCTTTTAATAAATGTATTTATCAAACGATAAATTTGTGCTAGAATTTCATTATAACAGCATATTTTATAACATCATAGGTTCCAATTGTATTAACTATGATTATAATAACATAATTGTATTATAACATCATGAAATATTGATCCCAAGTGATACTGTTGTTATGATTTTAGACTGTATTTGATCTTTAAACAGAACATATAACACTGGTTTTGGTAAATTTAAACTAAAGTATAATTATTTTTGTTTGACAAAACTGATTTTGTGTTGTTTTTGTTTTTCTTTATAATCAGATTTTGAGTGCCGCGCAATGTTAAAATAAATATGCAGTTTTAAATTATTTGATAAATATATTTATTACAAGGAACTTCCGAACTGCAAACTAAAATTCAATTTCTCAAGAAGAATGTTTTGAAAAGTCGATTCAAAACCTTGTGTAAGTTTAAAGAGGATTTTTAATGTTAGCAAAGTAAAATAGCCGGAGTTGTTTACGAAATGAGGTAAAAGTTTTGAGAAAGCAAAAAAATAACTAAGTAAGAAAAAAAAAAAGATGTATAAACAAATTTTCCAAACGACAAGGGCTTACCCGATTTTTTACAATATGACATTTTAAAAAATTTATTATTATATAACTATATCGTGCAAAAGAAGCAATTTAAAATTTGTTATGGTGAGAGCATGGAAATTGAAAAAGATAACCCCTTTGATAATAAGAACTCAAATTCTAATGTGCATTGATTTTTATGTTCTTGAATGTGAAGAATATGTTAACAATTTTTATTTTAATGCAATATTTATAAAATAAATATATAATTTAAAATACATTAGTTTAATAAAATAATATATTAGTCGGTATTTTTAATACATATATATAAAGTACTAGCCGAATGACCCTGCAACGCCCGGGTTTTACCCGATTAAATGTTTTTATTCAAATACTATTCGTTACAATTATAAATTGGCACCGTGGATGTCACTTTTGTGAAACGTCCCGCTCCAAACTTTGTGTGTTTTTAAAATATAAAAATAAGTATGTAAATTTTCACAACGATATTTGAAAATTATATTATTTTGATTTTCAAATACTATTGTTACAATTATAAATTGGCGCCGTGGATGTCACTCTTGTGAAACGTCCCACTCCAAACTTTGTGTCTGAGAAGCGATATTTTTATAGAAAGATGATCTGGCTTTTGTTTTCTGCTTGAATGAATGTTTTTCTGTTAGAATTTTGTTCCAGCGTACAAAATAATGAACTGGTTTCACCCTTGGTCTCTGCTTTTTGGAATTTTTCCCCCGATATAATTTTGTATCTGATAATCAAACATGATACAGCAATATCGTCATCATCATTTTCTGACTAAAAATATATAGTTTTAATAATTGATTTATATATTTTTTAAAATAGCTTATCGTCTTCCCGTATTTTTTTTTAGCTATGTATGGAAATTTTGGTTTGAATTAGTGAACTACTGCGAATTTGTATACCAGACATACATACAAACAAATATACAAACATTCATTTTTATATAAGAAGATGTCAATACCGAATTGGGGAGGGTGAGATTGTTCTCTGAGCTCAAGGGCAATTGATTAATCAAATAACTGATAAATTATATAATTTTCCGTACAAAATTACTATATAATTATTATATGTAATAATAAGCTTAATTAAATAAAGTAAATATGATATGAAAGTTTGAAATTCAACATTTATTATATAGAGCGCACAGTATGCTGCAAAAAAAAACTTTTTCGCGTGTATATCTCGCCATTTGAAATAAATTATAAATTTATAATTGTGAATTAATTCCCAAGAATACAAGATGGGAATGCTTTAAATACAAACTTTGAGCTTAAGGCTTGGATACTGTTGTGTATGTAAATTGTTAAATATCTGTTTGTATTTTGCATGTTTTTTATTATTAATATGTAAATATATAACTACTTATATATTTGCCTTATTCTGTCTGTTTGTCTGTCTGAAGCTCACGGATGGGATTTTTCATAACCATCGGTGGTTCAGTGGTAGAATGCTCGCCTGCCACGCGGGCGGCCGGGTTCGATTCCGCGGCCGGGCGGCGGCCGGGTTCGATTTTTTTTTTACAATTTTTAAAACTCATTTATATATTATACAAGAATGACATCCACGGCGCCAATTTATAATTGTAACGAATAGTATTTGAATAAAAGCATTTAATCGGAAAACCCGGGTCATTCTATATAATAATTGTATAAACGAATGCAAGACAAAATCACCGCGAATGTTTCTTTTTTTTAAGGCAATTTCTTTTTAAGGCAATTATCGTTATTTATCGTTAATTTTTGTTTCGATTTTATTGAAAAAAAAAACGATATGGTGCCTTTAAAAAATGATCTTTATTACTATGCAGTTTTCTATTTAGTCAATATACCTAAGTTCATGTTGCAAATGTAATTATCTCTATTGATTTAGTAGGTGAAATGCAAAAAAAAAAATCGACATGATGAAATCTTTATGAAAATTCACATTTTTATTTTTATATTTTCAAGACACACACAGTTTGGGGCGGGACGTTTCACAAGAGAGACATCCACGGCGCCAATTTATAATTGTAACAAATAGTATTTTAATTAAAACATTTTAAAAACACACAGTTTGGAACGGGACGTTTCACAAGAGTGACATCCATGGCGCCAATTTATAATTGTAACGAATAGTATTTGAATTAAAACGTTTTTAAAATATATGCGCACTCGGGTAAAACCCGGGCGTTGCCCGGGCCATTGTCTAGTTTTATATATAGGGCATTAACGGTGCAATTAAAGGGAAATTGACCAGTAAATATAGGCTGCGTGTCGTGACTAATACTGGGAGGCGACACAACAACTGGCGACGAGTGTGTGGGAACCGGTTCAAGTGCTCTTTCACAGGTGGAGGAAAACAAAAATATAAAGCGAACGAGAAGCCAACAGTATGTCTGGGTGCCCAATGATTGTACCGTTCTGTTTCTTCAGGCCAGGGGAAGAATCCTTTGAGATTTTCGTTCAGAGGTTTGAAGCAGCTTTTGAGGCAAATGCATTGGAAGAAGGAAAAAGAATGCCCATCTTTGTTTCTCTGCTGGATTCGGAAATGTTGAAGCTGGGCAATGATTTGTTTTTCCCCGAGTACAATGAAAGAACAGCCTTATGAACGGTTAATACAAAGAATAAAGCTACATCTAGCTCCAAGAAAGAAGGTGATTCCTCAACGATGCAGGTTCTTGAAGAGAATACAACTAGAGAATGAATCCGTGTCAGAATACCTGCGTGAGCTCAGGCATTTGGCTATGGATTGCACCTTTGGTGAAATGTTGGAGGTCATGTTACGAGACCGTTTTGTGGCTGGTATAAAATCGGAAAGCCTTCAGAAGAAATTGTTACAGGAGGATGACGATGTCACCTTGGACAGGGTATTTTCTATAGCAGTCTCGTTTGAGCTAGCTGAACAAAATGCTAAGGAGCTGCAGGATGGACTAGTGGCTAAGATGGATATTGTTCCGGGAGGAAATAGAAAGAATGAAGCTCGTAGAGGATGGCAGCATGGGCCCGGTATGCAAAGAAGGGGGACAATTTGTTTCCGATGCGGCGAAAAAAAACTCTCACCTGGCACCTGCATGTCCACATAAAACAAAATCCTGTTTTAAATGCAAGAGAATTGGACATTTGAGCAGGGTGTGCAAAACGGGTAAATCATTGCCAGACTGCAGATATGTGCAGGACGAATTTATTTATTCATTCGGTACAAGGTGATACTGATGCAAAAATAAATCTACATGTTGACGAGTATCAGTTGTGTTTTGTGGTGGACACGGGAAGTCCCGTCACACTGATACCGAAAACAATTTATGAAAAATACTGGAAAGATAATAGATTATTTCCATCTTATTTAAGATTGAGGTCCTTTTGCGGAAAACCAATAAAAATTATTGGTGAGAGAAGAGTTTTTGTGAAGGAGGCAAATCAAGAGTTGCGGTTGATAGTTGTAGATGAAGATATTTCGATAGTTTTGTTGGGACGAGAATGGCTAAAAGGTTTAAATCTTGATTTTTCTAGGTTATTGAACTTTAGACAAGTAAGCGAGTCCGATATCAAAGTTATAATAAATAAGTATGCTAATTTATTTAGCAAAGAATTAGGTTGCTTAAAAAACGTCCATATTGATTTTTATTTTTAAAAATACGACTCCTGTATTTTGTAAGGCGAGAAGTTTGCCTTTTTCTTTGAAGAAAAAAGTAGAAAATGAAATCGATGGTATGGTTAACGAGGGAATTTTACAACCTATTGAGTATGCAAACTGGGCCGCACCTATAGTACCAGTACTGAAGAAAGATGGAAGCCTTAGAATTTGCGGCGATTTTAGATGCACCGCAAATAAGGCCATAGAATTGGAAAAGTACCCGCTTCCATCAATAGACGAAATATTTTCAAAATTGTCTGGAAATACAGTGTTTTCGTCATTGGACTTATCCAGAGCTTATTTGCAGGTCAGGTTATCTGAAGAGGCCAAAAGAGTGGTGAACATTAATACTACGAAGGGGTTATTTGCCTTTAAAAGGCTACCCTATGGAGTAGCTGTAGCACCAAATAAGTTCCAAAGAGAAATGGACAATCTATTTGCAGATATATCGGGAGTGGCTTGCTACATGGATGACATCCTGGTAGCAGGAAAGGATCCTAGGGATCACGAGCAAAAGCTGGAATTGGTCTTTAAAAGGCTGCAAGAAAAAGGTTTAAGATTAAACAAGGATAAATGCAAATTTGCAGTAAATGCTGTTGAATATTTAGGTTTTAAAATAGATTTAAAAAAAGGACTGCATCCCATAAGTAGTAAAATAGAAGCGGTGGTAGAGGCGCCTGAACCTACAAACGTTTCTCAATTGAGATCTTTTATAGGTCTCCTTATGTATTACTCTAGGTTTATAAGAAATATTGCAGATATTTTAGCGCCCTTCTATCACCTCTTAAAAAGAATTCCAAATGGAACTGGACTAGCGAACACCGTATATTATTTGCAAAATGCAAAGCATTGCTAACTAACGAGTCGGTGCTGGCACATTATGATGCAACTAGGGAACTAGTCCTTGCATGTGACGCCTCTAGCTATGGTTTAGGAGTGGTTCTGAGTCACAGGAACGATAGAAAGGAAGAAACTCCTATAGCCTTTGCTTCAAGAACGCTAACTGAAGCGGAAAGGCGGTATTCGCAATTAGAAAAAGAAGCCTTAAGCATCATTTTTGGTTGTGAGAAATTCCGACAATATCTATTGGGACGTGAATTTGTGTTGATCACAGACAACCGACCTTTAATGCACATTTTTTCACCACAGAAACCGATCCCCATATGTGCAGCATCAAGAATTAAGAGGTGGTCTTTAAAATTATCTGCATTTAAATACACTGTGGAGTTTCGAAAAACTGATGATGATGGCAATGCAGACGCGTTATCACGATTACCTTTAGTCTCAAAGACCACGGAATCTTTGGATGAGGATCAGGTGCTTCTCCTTCGGAAAATGAGTGAGGTCCCCTTCTCATTCCAGGATGTGGCAGTTGAGACACGCCGGGATAAATTACTATCAATTGTGTTGAGAAATGTTAGGGAAAATAATTGGCAAATTCCAAAGGTATCGCAGGAAAATCCACTTTATTCCTATTATAGGATAAAAGACGAATTAAGTTGTGAGTTTGGGTGTCTTCAATGGCGCGAAAGAGTGGTAATTCCCCAGAAATTAAGATCCTTAATTTCGAACGATTTACATGAGATGCACCTAGGGATGGTGAAAATGAAAATGATTGCTAGACGGTATTTTTGGTGGCCAGGCATAGATAAGAACATTGAAGAGTTGGCTAGAGATTGTAGAATATGCCAAGAATCTGCAAGTATGCCGCCGTCTACCATTTCAGAGTGGACTTGGCCTGAGAAGCCGTGGCACCGTCTACACTTAGATCTAGCAGGTCCCTTTATGGGACGAATGTTTATGGTCCTTGTAGACGCGTACACCAAATGGCTGGAGATTGTCATCATAAAGGACATTACGAGCAGGACTATCATAGGACATCTTAGGGAGATCTTTGCCAGATTTGGATTACCTGAACTTTTGGTAACCGATAACGGCAGACAATTTGTCTCAAGTGAATTTGAGGAATTTACAAAAATAAATGGTATAAGACACACAAAAACGAGTCCGTACAATCCCAGCACTAATGGCTTAGCTGAGCGATATGTACGTGAATTTAAAAACTCTTTACGAAAGAACCAAGGAAAGGACAGTATAGAAATCAATCTACAGCGATTTTTATTCACCCATAGAGCTTTTCCTCAAACGGTATTAAAGGAGTCTCCCGCGGAACTTTTAATGAAAAGAAGTCTAAGATCAAGATTTTCAAATTTGATTCCGAAAATGGCGAAGGTAGGAGAGGTGTACCATGATGCCATGAGGAAGCAAGAGCATTTTGCGGTCGGCTCTGATGTGTATTTTCGGAGTTTTGCTAACGGACCAAAATGGAAAAGGGGCAGGGTCATGGAACTACTGAGCAGCCGACATTACCTTATAGAAGATGAAGGCCGTTATGTGAAAAGACACATAAATCAACTAAGGCCAGTTATCAAGAAAGAAGTTCCTGAAGTGAGAGATTTGGTAATGCCGGGTACATCAAGAGATTTTATACTGCCTGGCACTTCTCGAGATCACCCTAGGCTTGGAGGACAGGAGAAGACAATGGAAGAAGCCCCGGAGGTGGACGAAGAATTGAAAGGAGCGGAGTCTTCAGCACAAGAGGACACTCCAGAACCAGAACCGGGCCCTGCTGCTGCGGCTGTCCCTGTCCCTGTGCGCAGTCCAAGACCGCAGCGATCCAGAAGACCGCCAGACCGGCTGCACTACTATTAAGAGGGGAGATGTGTTGTGTATGTAAATTGTTAAATATCTGTATGTATTTTGCATGTTTTTATTATTAATATGTAAATATATATTTGTATATATAGGACATTAACGGTGCAATTAAAGGGAAATTGACCAGTAAATATAGGCTGCGTGTCGTGACTAATACTGGGAGGCGACACAACAGATACAAAAGACTCGCATCCATTGGCGATATGCCAAATATGCTACCTAGATCTGTACATCATTCCAAAAGCATTAAATCTATGGGAGAGCCATGATCTTCATCATGCAGGCCTGTGAGAATTTTTAGGAGAATGGAATCCAAGTGAGAGCCATGCTTAGACCATGCAGAGTTATGCGCCATTCAAGTAGACTAGTTTCTATAGAATATATGCTGATGTTAGGGCTTTTATAAGGTCATGTTGGACATCAGCTATGCTTTCTTCCATATATGAAACGTTTTCATTATTCAAACATATAATTTATCTGCTCAACAGCCGATGCAGCATGATTTAAGGGAAATTCAACCTTCATGGTGGGTTAGGGGTGGACTGCTGTTGGCTATAAAAAGCTGGAGGTACTCACTGTAGCAGTTCAACTTTTACCTCTGAGGGAGACTCCTGACATGAAAGCTAACATCTTTGCCCTCTATCCTCACATGGATGTGTTAGGACACCTCATGACCATATTATGCCAAAATCACCCAGAACCCCACCTAACCATATCCCACCTTTGTCCATCTAAGCTACAAACCTCTGGTGATTACGAGGTGTAGAGATGGAGCCTGAGGCCACCTTCGGCCTTGACAACGAGCCAGAGTCAATATAGACTCAGACGCGCCTTCCCTGTGGTCAAACCACCTGACCTGTGGTGGATGACCTGGCCCGACCAATCCAGAGTCCAAGATGGACTCAGACACCCCTTCCCTGTAGTCAAGCCACTGGCCTATGGTACTTAACTTGACTCCACCAGTACCAGACCAGACTCCAGCATGCCTATAGGCAAGCCACAAGCCCATGGTGGTTGTTGCAATAACCATATTCAGGCAGAACACCAGCTCCACCACGAGCCCTGAAACTTTCCCAAGCTGACCACAAGATGTCTAGAACCTACAATATTAATTATATATTTTTATTCCATATTTTCTAATCTTTATTTATATATATTTTTTGTGAATTTTATTTTAATAATTTCTATATTTAATTAATTTTATTTTTTTTATTTTAAAGAGATGCTTTTTTATTTTATTTTTCACAGAAAGAAGGGTGATGATAGCCTTGGGGGGGGGGGGGGTGAGTCCAGCAACACTGGGGGCAAGGAAGCGGGATATTTACATTAGTTGGAGTTAGATTTTTTTTTCTTCCTGGAGTTGCTGAGGGCTCGAGCCGCTGGTTGCGGCTTTAGCCGCCTTTTTTTTTTTTTTTTTTTGAATCCTGGACTTTGGTGGCTGGATGTCGAGGTAGGTGGGGATAATAATGATTTTGGCATAATAGGCCTTTTGTATAAAGTTTATATATACTTTTAAACTCCTCCTTTTTAATCTTATCTATATAGTTTTTGAATCCTTTGTTTTTTTCTTATATATGTGCATGATCCTATTTAAGTATTATTATTTTTTTATCTAATATTTGTTGTACATTGAAAGATTATTTTATTGGTTTAAATAAAAATTTGTTTAGCCAAAAAATGATTGGTTAATATCCCCTTCAACATTATTGCTAGCTGGCACAGCTTTAGGTCTCTACATGCCCCATAGATGAATAAATTTGTGGTCTGCTTTTCTGCAGCCACTGGCGCCCGAATATTTGGACATGTAGAGATCTGGAAATAGATTTTCAAAGACAACAGCAAGTAAAAACATATAAAATCAACCCGATTTTAACAGATGTAGACAGCGCTGTTCACTTGCGCCCTAGGCAAGGGTCCTTGCTGGGTACTGTCAGCTGGAGCCAGCTGAGCCCAGGTTATTTTATAGAAGTATTCTCCTCTGAAGATTCTTCCGCGCAATAACACCATTGTGACATAGATCATCTATTATGTTGCCCATTGATCTTCGCAGAGGTCCATCAGCATCCAAAATTTATAAACTAAACCAAGAAAGGTCCCAAGATGCACGATCTGAGGCAGTGGACTTGACTTGCACCTCATGACCTGGTGTATTCTTACCTATGGGATAATAATAATAAAAACATATATATATTTTTTTTAAAATAGAAAGAATTTATTTTTAGGACTCAGAACAAAATGTGTTTGTTGAGAAAATGAATTTATTTTAGCATAGCTTTTCTCTATAATTTGTTTAAAATAGAAGACAGATTATGCTAGGGAGTTTTTTAAGAGGAATGTTTCTGGATGAGAAGACAGTCTGGTTTGAAAAAAAAAAGGCAAAGGTAGGAAGGAATCTCTCCATTTACATTCCTGTTCTAAGGGGCACAAAAGCTTATGGCTTCAGAAAAGAACATCTTCCTACTTTAAAACAAGAAGAGTGTGTTAAAAGATATTTTATACAACAACTAGCATATGATTGTGAAAAGCACTTATCAAGTTTTTTCCTAAACATGGTTAATCAAGAGCAATATCAACGATTAGCTTAAGAAGAAATATATACAGCCGCTGCTACCTAGGGTAAAGCTTAAAGAATCCAGGTCCAAATTTAGCATTTAATGACTTTACAGGAGTCCACAGCGAAATCAAGCAAGATGATTTTCCAAAGTTCCCAATACCATAACCATCTACTATGGTCATTTGTCTGCAAGTTTCCTCTTCCCCCCCCCCCTCCACATTATTTCTCATATCTTTGTTTACATATAAAAAGATAAAAATAAAGAAAAAGTTTTATCTAAAAGTTATATAGTATCTTCCTCATTTCACATATAAAGTTTCTCTAAAGTAATTAGACCACTCAGAGCTATATAAAGGTAGAGTACAAAATAATTTGGCACTCTACATGAGTTATGAACTCTTACAAGAGTTAATAGTCCAGATTTCTAACAGAAATTTCATATTTAGGGTCATATAATTAAATGTGTAGAACAACGTTTGACAATTTTACCGCAAATGCTTCTTTTGAACGAAAAATTGTAATATATTTTAAGGAGAAATAACGACTATTTCTATCCTTAGGGCTGAAGTATGAAAGGAGGAACTGTGAAGAGTAATGATAAACGGAATAATAAAGTGTCCAGGGATGGGAATCGAACCCACAGTGTTCCTCTTACAGGGAAGATACAATGTCCACTAGGCTACCCTGGACTTGGCATTTGCCAGTAAGCGGAACACTGTGGGTTCAATTCCCATCCCTGGACACTTTATTTTTCCATTTATCATTACTCTTCACAATTCATCCTTTCATACTTCATCCCTAAGGATAGAAATAGTCGTTATTTCTCCTTAAAATATATTACGATTTTTCGTTCAAAAGAAACATTTAAGGTAAAATTGTCAAATTCTATAATCATAAGCCGCATTATTTTGTATTATAATTAAATATTTTTATAATAAATAAAAGCATGAAAGCACAAATGTTTCTCTTTCAAATGAAACAAACTTTAACTGTCCTTACTGTGATTTAAAATATTGGAAGGGCTTGGCTCATCAGTAGTGAACCCTCCCATCAGATTAGCCAATTTAAACTACCAGACCGCTTCTTATAGCTCTAATACTGTATTGTGCAGTTCTGCTTATATGTGCTACACTGAAGAGTGGAATCTCATAAATGTTATCTAAAAAAACTATGGACATAAGCTTTTAAGACAATAAATTTAAATATAAATATTGGCATTGAGCAAAACTCTTCCGCAATCAATAAGGACAAAGCAAGTTAGGCATAAATTAATTATGCAGCAATAACACGCCATCTATATTGCGGAAGAGCATCGCTTAATATTTATATTTAAATTTACAGTCCCCTAACTTATGTCCATAGTTTTCTTGAATACCATTTCTGAGATTCCACCCTTCAGTGTTGAATATATAAGCAGAACCCTCCAATACAGTATTAGAGCTCTAAGAAGCGGCCTGGTAGATTAAATTGGTGAACCGTGTTTGAGGGTTCACCACTCTTGAGCCAAGCCCCCCCCCCTCCCAATATTTTTCATTGCAGTAAGGATAATAGAAGTTTATTTCATTTGTAAAGGAAACATTTGTGTTT
This sequence comes from Cordylochernes scorpioides, assembly GCA_030710605.1. NCBI lineage: Eukaryota > Metazoa > Arthropoda > Arachnida > Pseudoscorpiones > Chernetidae > Cordylochernes > Cordylochernes scorpioides. Next base: position 5,358,164 of record CP092869.1, on the reverse strand, counting down.
TCATTTTTTATATATAGATGGCGCGTTACTGCCTTATAATTAAGGTATATTTAACAAAATTTACTTAATAATAGCGCGCTGGTGGCCTAAATAAATTTAAATTGAAAAGAAGGGATGCTTACTAAAGAGGCTAAGGTAACAAAAACACAGAAACTAGGTGTGAGGAGATATGTGTGATGGACTACAACAAGCCTGGTGTGAGAGTTGGTGATGGAAGCAGACCTGTGAGAGATGATTTCAGGACCTGTCAGGCGCGGCAGTCTGGAAAAGATGACGAGGAAGTAAAGGAGTCTGGACTTCACATTGACTACCATCAGCAACTTCAATGGGTCTATCAACAAATATTTGAACCCAGAACTCCGCCAAATAAATCTCCAGAAAATTAAGCATGCAAAAAATTGTCTTTTTCCCTCTTCGTTTCCCCTTGTAAGAATATGTATAATTTTATTAATAAATAAAGATAGTATAAATAATTTGAAAATTCAAAATATCCTCTATTATTGTAACGCCGCGTAACCCTTACACGCTGGTGTAAACGCCCGCGTAAACCAGCCACGCGGCCACGCTGTGCCCAAGCTCCGCGGATTTTGTCGTCCGCAACGGCATTATGGAATTCCATAATCCTGAAAACCCTCTACAGAATGATATAAGAATAGAAAAAAATTGACCAACATACAGCTGAGGAATCAGCAAATCCAAAGAAACAAAATGGACGATGAGATGATACTTTCCCCAAGGTCAGTGTCAAGCCACTAACCACAGCTGTTGGCGAACAACCCCCAGCTGTTTCCCCCGCCACTAATCTCTCCACGCTGTCAACTGGGCGGACGTTATGAATGACCAAGATGCCTCGCCTATCCCTACTCCCTTGACCACACTCTACACGCTTGTTCGCGGTACATATACTAAAATTGGAACGATACTCCCTTCACCGTGGTTAGCAGAAAGAGGTGGAGGACTTCGGTCTTAGAAATAGCGCGGGTTATTTCTATTTTTTAGAGGCCTGAATCTCATTTTATTTTCCTGAGATGGCCTCAATTTTCCAAAATTTTGTTTTCTCGTGCTGAGGACTGACTATTATGCAACCGCAAGAGAGGGAGTGGATGCGACCGCGGGCTCGCCGCTCGCGAGAGGAGCATTGAGCTCTGCTACTTCATGAGACAACATAGCATAGACTTCGCTTTTGTCAAGGAGACCAACGCCCTGTCCCTGGACACTATTCAAGATATCTGCACAGGCTACCTTGTCGCGGTCGTGCCTCCTACAGCCATCAGAGGTTCGGGCCTCGCCTGCGTCTTCTCGCCGGGGCTCGCTGTCCTGCGGCAGTGCGTCCTATGGCCCGGTCACATCACATTCGTCTCCCTCGACGTCTACGGCCAGGAAGTGAGCGTTATCAACTGCCACCTCTCTTATATTCCTCGCGAGCGGCACCAGCAGCTGCAGATCATCGCAGCCACCGCGGTCCAGGAGAACTTGTGGGTGTTGGGCGACCTCAATATCAACGAGGAAAGCACGAGCGACACAGAACGCCGCATCCGGCTCTGTGGAAGCCCTTTCCGAGCTACTGGATCAGACAGCCCTCGTCGATGCGGCCACCCTCTTTGACGCCGCTCACATTCCAACCAGAGTGGCCAGCTAAGGGAGCCGTGTTGACGCCATTCGCTTGGACAGGTTCCTTCTCCCTTCGAGCTTCGCGGATCGTGTCACCCAGTACAGTACAATCCACTCCAGTCTATTGGACCATCGAGCTGTCCTTATTCACCTCGATAACCCTGCGTGGATGCAATTCTACGCTCGGGTCTCGTTGTCGGCATCGAAAGAACCTCAGCAGCCATCGCGGATATGACGGCGAAGATCTGTGGAGCAGCTGGTCTTCAATCAAGGCTGAGCTGCTGCAAAGGTGAGATCCCTCAACGTCCCTCGCATCGCTGATGACTACCATATCGTGCGGGCCAGGAGGGGAATATTTGGACATGAAGAAATCTGGAAATAGTTTTTTTTTTAAGGAAAACAGCGCAACGAAAAACAATTAAAAATCACATCGATTTTACACTATGAAGCGTTACTTTCTGCCTCTACTAAGTTATTAAGAAGGTATCTCTGATGTAACTTATGAAGTAGAACCATTAGGAGTACAGAGAAAACGCCAAGGACCTAATGCACAGCTTAAAAATGAAACATACCAGGGGCCATTTGGAGAAGAGGACCAAGACTAGATTCCATTGAAGCACTGGCCAATAAATAATCATTCTACCTGTGGGGCCACAGCTCTCTATAAGGGTGTAGTAATGTAACATTTAATTTATTATCACTGAATTATTTATTTTATATAATCTGAATTATGCTGACTTGAAATTTTTGTATATATTTTTTAAATTATGTGAATAGATCGTTTAAGATATTTTTATCAGAAGACTCTCGAATAAATTATATTATTTTTTATTGATAAGTTTATTTCCTCTCTCAATTATTTACATCACAATATATGTACGAAATAAAACTCCTTATTAGAGAGTCAAAATGTGCTTATTTAAAATAAAAAAATGATCTTTAAAAAGTAGTAAAAGAAACTAATTTATTCAAAGTAAAAATATTTAAGTAAACATTTTAAAAAGAGAACATATTAGGGTTAAAGTTTCAAAAATAGAAAATATCTCTTAAAAATGAAATGTTGATATCGAAGAGTGTGTAAAATGTCATTAAAATGTAAAATGTCATTGAAGTGCAAAATGTTATTATTAAAGTGTAAATGCTATCTTAAAAGTACAAAACCTATATGTGATAGGCTCTTTCTCCCCCACAACCTCAATTTTATTTTTAACCACATAAAAAGCTAGATTTGAAATACCTGTATAAAATCGGTCAGTTGAACTCTTATTTCCACTTATTCACTCACAATCAGAATTCAATTATTTCTAAGTCTTTTAATAAAAATATATTCATGCTGATTTTTTGGAGCAGCTCAATTTTCAGTTTGAATTTTGGGAGTTTTGGGCTTGTAATTCAAAACAGATTTGGGATAGTAACCAATATTCACTTCTCTCTGAGTATGCAAACTTTTCTCATGAAAAAACTTGTTTTATAAATAACCTGTTTCGAAATTCTAAAAAAAAAAAAAAGGCCAAACTTCATTAGGCCATACTTCTAATTTGTCGCTCATAATTTGTTATTTCAATTTTTCAATAAATACATTACGTTATATTTTTTATTTACTAATAAATACTTGAATATAAAATTGAGAATAAAAAAATATATATATTTTAAAAAAATGTTATTCTGACAATGTTTAGAGAACTATATATCATCAAACTCTCTTTACAAACAAGATGGCGTCTGTTGGTAGTGTGTATTGTATTTGTGGTCAAATAAATGACACTTCTTCTTTTATGATACAATGCGATATATGTCGCGAGTGGTTTCATGGAAGGTAGGTTCAATGCCAATGCTAATAACATCTATAGCGCAGTCTCTAAATATGATGCGCAATAAAACAAATCATTTAATAAGGTTTCATTTTTTCAAGTCAAAGGTTCATTTCCGAATATTGACAGCATAACATTTTTTACCTATAAAATGCTTTAAAATATCCCATGATATTCATAAACCATTCACATAAATAAATAGATCTCCTTTGGATAACTAATAACACTTATCCATACAATACCGAGGAAAACTTAATGTGTTATTTTGGCATTTAAAATCTGTTATTTTCCGATTTAAAACATACCAAAGTTCAAAATTAGAAATATGTTTAAAAACACAAATTTATACACGATTTTAGTTTAATATTTTTCGTTATTTTCAATTTTTTTCAAAATATTTTTTTAACTGAAAATTTGACATTATATATAAAATTCCTGATGTATATGAAAAAAAATATATATTAATGTAACATAACAATTATTTCAAAATGAATATATGCTTCTTTTTCAAAATATAACTAAATAACCAAAACCATCATAAATTTCACTGTACAAGATGAAATTCCTAGTATATTTTGCTTGTACTCATTTTACTGAGATAATATAAGTTTTTCTATAAAGTGTCACTTTCCTGTCAGTAAACAAGAATTACAATAATTTTTATATTCAATACTTTTTATATTTTTCAACTAAAATTATTTTGTTTAAACCATATTGTGATGCATTAGAGGGCCATCTGTTATGAAAATCTGAAACTACTATTATAAACGCATATGATTCTTTTTAAAATAAGCAATTTCTACTGCCCTTACTGCAATTGAAAAATTAATGGGAGGGCCTGTCTCATCAGTGGTAAACCCTCCCAGGGGTATCGCCAGTTTAATCTACCATATTGTATCATTCCAAATTCTAGCGATACAGATGAAACAAGAGCTATTATTTAAACTCCTTTTTTATTTACATTATTTTTATAGTCTTTAAACACATCTATATTTGATAAGGTACAGTTTGGTTTATGGATTATAAACTTAACATGATTTAGATTTCTAAATAAATAAATTTTAATCCAAATCTAAAGACATCTCTCTTCTTCTTTCTTATCTCCACTCAATTATATTAGGGTATCAAGCTTGTAGAGTTTGTTGATGTCTGCTGGGGATAGGTAAAGCGCATCAATGGATGAGCCAATACAGTCAATAATGTGGTTTGGGGTTGCAGGTTGACACTTAGTACATAGTGGGAAACCTTGCAACCATTCTGGAAAATCATTGTCCGTAGATGACCAGACTTAAGTCTGGAAATCAAAGACTGTTGTTTTGTTAGGAGGACAGAACCGGTGCTTGTCCCTCCTGCTCTGTACCAGTCTAAATACATAAATATTAGTAATACAAGGTAATAATATATAAGACCAAATCCAAATAAATGAATACTATGTGACATTTTGCTAACAGCATTGTTCCATCCTTCATACCACCATCAGACAAAAGTACTGAGTAGTTTTGTCTGATGATGGTAACAACGCTGTTACCGAAACGTCACACACTATTTATATATTTGGATTTGGTCTTATTATCTTGTGTTTATAATCTATAATCCAAATTGTGCTTTATCAAAGAGTATAGTATAGTATATAAATAAATTTAGAAAAGAAATGTAAATATTAATTTCTTTCACAATGAGTTGCTTTTTATTTTAAAAATGCAAGCTTTCAAGCAATAATCGCTCTTCAATGGGCTTCATAAAAAACATCAACAATATAATACAAGAAATATCTACAAAGGATATAGTCATATTTTATTAAGCCCGTTGAAGAGCGATTATCACTTGGAAGCGTGCATTTTAAAGTAAAAAGAATCTCATTGTGAGAAAATATTTTTGAATTTTTCAAAAGATTTTCATCTATAGTCAGACCTGTCAGTACATCTATAGTCTGACCTGTCAGTACATCTATAGTCAGACCTGTCAGTACATCTATAGTCAGACCTGTCAGTACATCTATAGTCGGACCTGTCAGTTCATCTATAGTCGGACCTGTCAGTTCATCTATAGTCGGACCTGTCAGTACATCTATAGTCGGACCTGTCAGTTCATCTATAGTCGGACCTGTCAGTTCATCTATAGTCGGACCTGTCAGTACATCTATAGTCTGACCTGTCAGTACATCTATAGTCTGACCTGTCAGTACATCTATAGTCGGACCTGTCAGTACATCTATAGTCGGACCTGTCAGTTCATCTATAGTCGGACCTGTCAGTACATCCATAGTCAGACCTGTCAGTTCATCTATAGTCGGACCTGTCAGTACATCCATAGTCAGACCTGTCAGTACATCTATAGTCGGACCTGTCAGTACATCTATAGCCGGACCTGTCAGTACATCTATAGCAGAACATGTCAGTTCATCTATAGCCGGACCTGTCAGTTCATCTATAGCCGGACCTATCAGTTCATCTATAGCCGGACCTGTCAGTTCATCTATAGTCGGACCTGTCAGTACATCTATAGTCGGACCTGTCAGTTCATCTATAGTCGGACCTGTCAGTACATCTATAGTCGGACCTGTCAGTTCATCTATAGTCTGACCTGTCAGTTCTTCTATAGTCGGACCTGTCAGTTCATCTATAGTCGGACCTGTCAGTACATCTATAGTCAGACCTGTCAGTACATCTATAGTCAGACCTGTCAGTTCATCTATAGTCGGACCTGTCAGTACATTTATAGTCAGACCTGTCAGTACATCTATAGTCGGACCTGTCAGTTCATCTATAGTCGGACCTGTCAGTTCATCTATAGTCGGACGTGTCAATACATCTATAGTCAGACCTGTCAGTACATCTATAGTCAGACCTGTCAGTTCATCTATAGTCGGACCTGTCAGTACATCCATAGTCAGACCTGTCAGTTCATCTATAGTCAGACCTGTCAGTACATCCATAGTCAGACCTGTCAGTACATCCATAGTCAGACCTGTCAGTATATCTATAGTCGGACCTGTCAGTACATCTATAGCCGGACCTGTCAGTATATCTATAGTCGGACCTGCCAGTACATCTATAGCCGGACCTGTCAGTACATCTATAGCCGGACCTGTCAGTTCATCTATAGCCGGACCTGTCAGTTCATCTATAGCCGGACCTATCAGTTCATCTATAGTCGGACCTGTCAGTTCATCTATAGTCGGACCTGTCAGTACATCTATAGTCGGACCTGTCAGTTCATCTATAGTCGGACCTGTCAGTTCATCTATAGTCAGACCTGTCAGTTCATCTATAGTCAGACCTGTCAGTACATCTATAGTCAGACCTGTCAGTACATATATAGTCAGACCTGTCAGTTCATCTATATTCGGACCTGTCAGTACATTTATAGTCAGACCTGTCAGTACATCTATAGTCAGACCTGTCATTACAAATATAGTCAGACCTGTCAGTACATCTATAGTCGGACCTGTCATTACAAATATAGTCGGACCTGTCAGTTAATCTATAGTCAGACCTGTCAGTTAATCTATAGTCAGACCTGTCAGTTCATCTATAGTCGGACCTGTCAGTACATTTATAGTCAGACCTGTCAGTACATCTATAGTAGTCAGACCTGTCAGTACATCAATAGTCAGTCCTGTCAGTACATCTATAGTCAGACCTGTCAGTACATCTATAGCCAGACCTGTCAGTACATCTATAGTCAGACCTGTCAGTACATCCATAGTCAGTCCTGTCAGTACATCTATAGTCAGACCTGTCAGTTCATCTATAGTCGGACCTGTCAGTACATCCATAGTCCGACCTGTCAGGTCATCTATAGTCAGACCTGTCAGTACATCTATAGTCAGACCTGTCAGTACATCTATAGTCAGACCTGTCAGTACATCCATAGTCAGACCTGTCAGTACATCTATAGTCAGACCTGTCAGTTCATCTATAGTCAGACGTGTCAGTACATCTATAGTCAGACCTGTCAGTACATCCATAGTCAGACCTGTCAGTACATCCATAGTCCGACCTGTCAGTACATCCATAGTCAGACCTGTCAGTATATCTATAGTCGGACCTGTCAGTACATCTATAGTCGGACCTGTCATTACAAATATAGTTAGACCTGTCAGTACATCTATAGTCAGACCTGTCAGTACATCTATAGTAGTCAGACCTGTCAGTACATCTATAGTCGGACCTGTCAGTACATCCATAGTCGGACCTGTCAGTACATCTATAGTCAGACCTGTCAGTACATCTATAGTCGGACCTGTCAGTACATCTATAGTCGGACCTGTCAGTACATCCATAGTCCGACCTGTCAGTACATCTATAGTAGTCAGACCTGTCATTACAAATATAGCCAGACCTGTCAGTACATCTATAGTAGTCAGACCTGTCAGTTCATCTATAGCCAGACCTGTCAGTACATCTATAGTCAGACCTGTCAGTACATCTATAGTAGTCAGACCTGTCAGTACATCTATAGTCAGACCTGTCATTACAAATATAGCCAGACCTGTCAGTACATCTATAGTAGTCAGACCTGTCAGTACATCTATAGTCAGACCTGTCAGTACATCTATAGTCAGACCTGTCAGTACATCTATAGTCGGACCTGTCAGTACATCCATAGTCCGACCTGTCAGTACATCTATAGTAGTCAGACCTGTCATTACAAATATAGCCAGACCTGTCAGTACATCTATAGTAGTCAGACCTGTCAGTTCATCTATAGCCAGACCTGTCAGTACATCTATAGTCAGACCTGTCAGTACATCTAGAGTAGTCAGACCTGTCAGTACATCTATAGTCAGACCTGTCATTACAAATATAGTCAGACCTGTCAGTTCATCTATAGTCAGACCTGTCAGTACATCTATAGTCAGACCTGTCAGTACATCTATAGTCGGACCTGTCAGTACATCCATAGTCGGACCTGTCAGTACATCTATAGTCGGACCTGTCGGTACATCTATAGTCAGACCTGTCAGTTCATCTATAGTCAGACCTGTCAGTACATCTATAGTCAGACCTGTCAGTACATCTATAGTCAGACCTGTTGGTACATCTATAGTCAGACCTGTCGGTACAATTATAGTCAGACCTGTCAGTACATCTATAGTCGGACCTGTCAGTATATCTATAGTCGGACCTGTCGGTACATCTATAGTCGGACCTGTCAGTACATCTATAGTCAGACCTGTCAGTACATCTATAGTCAGACCTGTCATTACATCTATTGTCAGACCTGTCAGTACATCTATAGTCGGACCTGTCAGTACATCTATAGTCAGACCTGTCAGTACATCTATAGTCTGACCTGTCAGTACGTCTATAGTCAGACCTGTCAGTACATCTATAGTCAGACCTGTCAGTACATCTATAGTCAGACCTGTCATTACATCTATTGTCAGACCTGTCAGTACATCTATAGTCGGACCTGTCAGTACATCTATAGTCAGACCTGTCAGTACATCTATAGTCTGACCTGTCAGTACATCTATAGTCAGACCTGTCATTACATCTATTGTCAGACCTGTCAGTACATCTATAGTCAGACCTGTCAGTACATCTATAGTCAGACCTGTCAGTACATCTATAGTCTGACCTGTCAGTACGTCTATAGTCAGACCTGTCAGTACATCTATAGTAGTCAGACCTGTCAGTACATCTATAGTCGGACCTGTCAGTTCATCTATAGTCAGACCTGTCAGTACATCTATAGTCAGACCTGTCAGTACATCTATAGTCAGACCTGTCAGTACATCTATTGTCAGACCTGTCAGTACATCTATAGTCAGACCTGTCATTACATCTATTGTCAGACCTGTCAGTACATCTATAGTCAGACCTTTCAGTACATCCATAGTCAGACCTGTCAGTACATCTATAGTCAGACCTGTCAGTACATCTATAGTCAGACCTGTCAGTACATCTATTGTCAGACCTGTCAGTACATCTATAGTCAGACCTGTCATTACATCTATTGTCAGACCTGTCAGTTCATCTATAGTCAGACCTGTCAGTACATCTATAGTCAGACCTGTCAGTACATCTATAGTCAGACCTGTCAGTACATCCATAGTCAGACCTGTCAGTACATCTATAGTCAGACCTGTCATTACATCTATTGTCAGACCTGTCAGTACATCTATAGTCGGACCTGTCAGTACATCTATAGTCAGACCTGTCAGTACATCTATAGTCTGACCTGTCAGTACGTCTATAGTCAGACCTGTCAGTACATCTATAGTAGTCAGACCTGTCAGTACATCTATAGTCGGACCTGTCAGTTCATCTATAGTCAGACCTGTCAGTACATCTATAGTCAGACCTGTCAGTACATCTATAGTCAGACCTGTCAGTACATCTATAGTCAGACCTGTCATTACGTCTATAGTCAGACCTGTCAGTACATCTATAGTAGTCAGACCTGTCAGTACATCTATAGTCGGACCTGTCAGTTCATCTATAGTCAGACCTGTCAGTACATCTATAGTCAGACCTGTCAGTACATCTATAGTCAGACCTGTTGGTACATCTATAGTCAGACCTGTCAGTTCATCTATAGTCAGTCCTGTCAGTACATCTATAGTCGGACCTGTCAGTACATCTATAGTCGGACCTGTCAGTTCATCTATAGTCGGACCTGTCAGTACATCCATAGTCGGACCTGTCAGTTCATCTATAGTCGGACCTGTCAGTACATTTATAGTCAGACCTGTCAGTACATCTATAGTCGGACCTGTCAGTTCATCTATAGTCAGACCTGTCAGTACATCTATAGTCAGACCTGTCATTACAAATATAGTCAGACCTGTCAGTACATCTATAGTCAGACCTGTCATTACAAATATAGTCAGACCTGTCAGTACATCTATAGTCAGACCTGTCATTACAAATATAGTCAGACCTGTCAGTACATCTATAGTCGGACCTGTCATTACAAATATAGTCAGACCTGTCAGTACATCTATAGTCAGACCTGTCAGTACATCTATAGTAGTCAGACCTGTCAGTACATCTATAGTCTGACCTGTCAGTACATCTATAGTCAGACCTGTCGGTACATCTATAGTCAGACCTGTCAGTTCATCTATAGTCGGACCTGTCAGTACATCTATAGTCAGACCTGTCAGTACATCTATAGTCAGACCTGTCATTACAAATATAGTCAGACCTGTCAGTACATCTATAGTCGGACCTGTCATTACAAATATAGTCAGACCTGTCAGTACATCTATAGTCAGACCTGTCAGTACATCTATAGTAGTCAGACCTGTCAGTACATCTATAGTCAGACCTGTCAGTTCATCTATAGTCAGACCTGTCAGTACATCTATAGTCAGACCTGTCAGTTCATCTATAGTCAGTCCTGTCAGTACATCTATAGTCGGACCTGTCAGTACATCTATAGTCAGACCTGTCAGTACATCTATAGTCAGACCTGTCAGTACATCTATAGTCAGACCTGTCAGTTCATCTATAGTCAGTCCTGTCAGTACATCTATAGTCAGACCTGTCAGTTCATCTATAGTCAGACGTGTCAGTACATCTATAGTCAGACCTGTCAGTACATCCATAGTCAGACCTGTCAGTACATCTAGAGTCAGACCTGTCAGTACATTTATAGCCAGACCTGTCAGTACATCTATAGTCAGACCTGTCAGTACATCTATAGTCGGACCTGTCAGTTCATCTATAGTCAGACCTGTCAGTACATCTATAGTCAGACCTGTCAGTACATCTATAGTAGTCAGACCTGTCAGTACATCTATAGTCGGACCTGTCAGTACATCTATAGTCAGACCTGTCAGTACATCTATAGTAGTCAGACCTGTCAGTTCATCTATAGTCAGACCTGTCAGTACATCTATAGTCAGACCTGTCAGTACATATATAGTCAGACCTGTCAGTTCATCTATAGTCGGACCTGTCAGTACATCTATAGTCGGACTAGTCAGTTCATCTATAGTCGGACCTGTCAGTACATCTATAGTCGGACCTGTCAGTTCATCTATAGTCGGACTAGTCAGTTCATCTATAGTCGGACCTGTCAGTACATCTATAGTCGGACCTGTCAGTTCATCTATAGTCGGACCTGTCAGTACATCTATAGTCGGACCTTTCAGTACATCTATAGTCGGACCTGTCAGTTCATCTATAGTCGGACCTGTCAGTTCATCTATAGTCAGACCTGTCAGTACATCTATAGTCAGACCTGTCAGTACATCCATAGTCCGACCTGTCAGTACATCCATAGTCAGACCTGTCAGTACATCTATAGTCGGACCTGTCAGTACATCCATAGTCCGACCTGTCAGTACATCCATAGTCAGACCTGTCAGTATATCTATAGTCGGACCTGTCAGTACATCTATAGTCGGACCTGTCAGTACATCCATAGTCCGACCTGTCAGTACATCCATAGTCAGACCTGTCAGTATATCTATAGTCGGACCTGTCAGTTCATCTATAGTCAGACCTGTCAGTACATCTATAGTCAGACCTGTCAGTACATCTATAGTCAGACCTGTCAGTACATCCATAGTCCGACCTGTCAGTACATCCATAGTCAGACCTGTCAGTATATCTATAGTCGGACCTGTCAGTACATCTATAGTCGGACCTGTCAGTTCATCTATAGTCGGACCTGTCAGTTCATCTATAGTCGGACCTGTCAGTTCATCTATAGTCGGACTAATTAGTTCATCTATAGTCGGACCTTTCAGTACATCTATAGTCGGACCTGTCAGTTCATCTATAGTCGGACCTGTCAGTACATCCATAGTCCGACCTGTCAGTACATCCATAGTCAGACCTGTCAGTATATCTATAGTCGGACCTGTCAGTACATCTATAGCCGGACCTGTAAGTACATCTATAGTAGTCAGACCTGTCAGTACATCTATAGTCGGACCTGTCATTACAAATATAGTCAGACCTGTCAGTACATCTATAGTCAGACCTGTCAGTACATCTATAGTCAGACCTGTCAGTACATCTATAGTCAGACCTGTCAGTACATCAATAGTCGGACCTGTCAGTACATCTATAGTCAGACCTGTCGGTACATCTATAGTCAGACCTGTCGGTACATCTATAGTCAGACCTGTCATTACAAATATAGTCAGACCTGTCAGTACATCTATAGTAGTCAGACCTGTCAGTTCATCTATAGCCGGACCTGTCAGTACATCTATAGTCAGACCTGTCAGTACATCTATAGTAGTCAGACCTGTCAGTACATCTATAGTAGTCAGACCTGTCAGTACATCTATAGTTGGACCTGTCAGTACATCTATAGTCAGACCTGTCAGTACATTTATAGCCGGACCTGTCAGTACATCTATAGTCAGACCTGTCAGTACATCTATAGTCAGACCTGTCAGTACATCTATAGTCAGACCTGTCAGTACATCAATAGTCGGACCTGTCAGTACATCTATAGTCAGACCTGTCGGTACATCTATAGTCAGACCTGTCAGTACATCTATAGTCAGACCTGTCATTACAAATATAGTCAGACCTGTCAGTACATCTATAGTAGTCAGACCTGTCAGTTCATCTATAGCCGGACCTGTCAGTACATCTATAGTCAGACCTGTCAGTACATCTATAGTAGTCAGACCTGTCAGTACATCTATAGTAGTCAGACCTGTCAGTACATCTATAGTTGGACCTGTCAGTACATCTATAGTCAGACCTGTCAGTACATCTATAGTCAGACCTGTCAGTACATCTATAGTCAGACCTGTCAGTACATCTATAGTCGGACCTGTCAGTACATCCATAGTCGGACCTGTCAGTACATCTATAGTCGGACCTGTCAGTACATTTATAGTCAGACCTGTCAGTACATCTATAGTCAGACCTGTCAGTATATCTATAGTCGGACCTGTCAGTACATCTATAGCCGGACCTGTCAGTACATCTATAGTCAGTCCTGTCAGTACATCTATAGTCAGACCTGTCAGTTCATCTATAGTCGGACCTGTCAGTACATTTATAGTCAGACCTGTCAGTACATCTATAGTCAGACCTGTCATTACAAATATAGTCAGACCTGTCAGTACATCTATAGTCGGACCTGTCATTACAAATATAGTCAGACCTGTCAGTTCATCTATAGTCAGACCTGTCAGTTCATCTATAGTCAGACCTGTCAGTACATCTATAGTAGTCAGACCTGTCAGTACATCTATAGTCGGACCTGTCAGTACATCTATAGTCAGACCTGTCAGTACATCTATAGTCAGACCTGTCAGTACATCTATAGTCAGACCTGTCAGTTCATCTATAGTCAGTCCTGTCAGTACATCTATAGTCAGACCTGTTGGTACATCTATAGTCAGACCTGTCGGTACAATTATAGTCAGACCTGTCAGTTCATCTATAGTCGGACCTGTCAGTACATCAATAGTCAGACCTGTCTGTACATCTATAGTCAGACCTGTCAGTACATCTATAGTCAGACCTGTCATTACAAATATAGTCAGACCTGTCAGTACATCTATAGTCGGACCTGTCAGTACATCTATAGTCAGACCTGTCAGTACATCTATAGTCAGACCTGTCAGTTCATCTATAGTCAGACCTGTCAGTACATCTATAGTCAGACCTGTCAGTACATCTATAGTCAGACCTGTCAGTACATCTATAGTCAGACCTGTCATTACAAATATAGTCAGACCTGTCAGTACATCTATAGTTGGACCTGTCATTACAAATATAGTCAGACCTGTCAGTTCATCTATAGTCAGACCTGTCAGTACATCTATAGTAGTCAGACCTGTCAGTACATCTATAGTCGGACCTGTCAGTACATCTATAGTCAGACCTGTCAGTACATCTATAGTCAGACCTGTCAGTACATCTATAGTCAGACCTGTCTGTACATCTATAGTCAGACCTGTCAGTTCATCTATAGTCGGGACCTGTCAGTACATCTATAGTCAGACCTGTCGGTACATCTATAGTCAGACCTGTCAGTACATCTATAGTCAGTCCTGTCAGTACATCTATAGTCAGACCTGTCAGTACATCTATAGTCAGACCTGTCGGTACATCTATAGTCAGACCTGTCAGTTCATCTATAGTCAGACCTGTCAGTTCATCTATAGTCAGTCCTGTCAGTACATCTATAGTCAGACCTGTTGGTACATCTATAGTCAGACCTGTCGGTACATCTATAGTCAGACCTGTCAGTTCATCTATAGTCGGACCTGTCAGTACATCAATAGTCAGACCTGTCAGTTCATCTATAGTCAGACCTGTCAGTACATCTATAGTTAAACCTGAAAATTTATCTGGGACCTTGGGTGGAACTAATTACTTTATCTTGGGACTTAGGCCTGAATTGACATTTCATCTGAGACCTTAGAACTGAAAGTGTCTTTGGGACCTTTGAACTGAAAGTTCATCTGGGACCTTGGTCATTACTGATGTTTCGTCTGGGACTTTGGTCAGAACTGACTGATAGTTCATCTATTTTCAGAACTTGCTGACAGTTAATCTTTTGTCAGAACAGACATTTAAGTGGAGGAAAACTTTGGTTTCAAACTCAGACCAAAGGGTCTCTCCATAACCAGGATCAACAACAACTCATTCAAAAATCACAGCCCCAATCCTGTATATTCAAGCCTAAGTGTATTTTACTTGGGATCCCTATTTTATATTATTTTCACCATGTTTTTGTGCTATAGCCACAGCTCAAGTAAATGGAGACTTGATACGCAAAACCTTTTTTAGATTAATAATGATTTTATCAACTTGGTGTTATAAAAAAGAATCTGTTATAACAAGATTTCAATGTATTTGGTTCAAAGGGCTTGGTATCAGCTTCATAGATTCATCATGGAAAGTTTTGTTTTACCTAAGGGTGAAATAGTGTTCAATGACAGCCAGTGTCAGAGATAGTGGGCAATTGTTCTATTTGGCACATACCAGTTTCTATTGAAATTTTATTATATAAAACTTACAATTGCCTTTCTCTCTCTTTTCATTCTGTTCAGATACAGTGGAACAATATCTCTGTAAAGGACAATACCTAAATGTAGAGCTCAAGTATCCTTTAGGCAGAGGTGTCCTCTTACTGTGGACCTCTAACAAGTGAGCCTCAAATATTATGTTAATTTCATATGCTCCGAGAATCATTAGGAGAATGTCTTTTGACCATGCTGGAGGGATGTACCTTGAAGAATGGAGAAGTAGACCAAGGAAAGATTTCAATAATAGAATGGCCTGGAATTAGAAGATATGAAGAGAATTGCTCAGAACAGGGTGAAAATGGAATTCCAAGATGCCGACTTCTGTGTCAGAGATGGTTGCGCTACATGATGATGATATTTACATGTGACAATAAGCAAATACATGACACTAAGATCTAGAAAACAATAGGAACTCTCTCTAAACATGGTGGCAAAGAAACTATGTGCTATCTATTTATCTCCCTAGTACTTGCCTCAGTGCCACAACACCAACTTAGGAAAATTCAGAATGCCCATCAGGAGACCATGGTTTCAGGCTATGGTACTGGTCAGTCTAAGGCTGCTTTGATTCCATAACATCCACAAGGGATTCATGAAGTCTTCAGAATTTTCCAAAGAGATGTTTAGATGGTAAAATGGTTTTGCCAATTCAGAGAAGGTCAATAGATGGCACAAAGTTTTGAGTGTATTTAGACCAAAGAAGTTTATAGATACATATCCTTTTGGGGCAAAATTTACATCAATATGAACTGTGTGTATATAACTCTTTGATGCTTCATTTATCCCATGCCCTAAACAAGAGGAGTGTTTCAGATGCATCAACGTCAAAGAATATGATTCTATAGATATAGAGAAATACCACTGTCCAAGGTGCCAAAAGATCTTTGGGAAGCCTATCCGTAAGTACACACTGTCTATCTCTGGGGGATGGATTCTACTAGCAGCTGTGTGTAGGCAAGGAGAGGAAGAACTACCACAGGCACGACTACTCCGACCCTGATGCTGTTGGAAAAGTAAGTATTGCCTTATTATTGGACAGGGGGCTATTGAAAGGGGATGATGGTGGAGGGGTGGTATAAAAAACCTTCAATTTTAAACAGCTATACCCAGGATTGAATCCTGTATTGGCCACTTTTTTCTCTGAAGAAAAATTGTTTTATTGGCACCCCATTCTTGCAAAAAATCCAACCCCACCAGTGACTACAGGGCTCTGACACATTTGTAAGTGCAAAAGTCAAACTTCTTTTCACATGTGCAGACATGTGGTGCACTTACAGTAAAAGCAGTCGCCAACTTCTACCCACCATGGTTATCATAGCCTGTATCACATGTACTAGGGATAATTTAAAAAAAAATGGAGATTGGGGGCTGATGATGGAGTATGGTATAAAACCCTTCAACAGAGCCATACCTGAGATCAAATCCTGTATTGACACTTTTAATGGCCCCCCATTCTTGCAAAAAACCCAACCCCACCAGTGAGTACGGGGCTCGGACACACTTGTAAGTGCAAACTGCTCTCTACCTGTGTAGACATGAGGTGCACTTAGAGTAAAAGCTGTTGCTAACTACCCACCATGATCATCAGGGCTGTACCATAGGGATGGTAATAAAAAGATTGAGACTTTGTAAATGTTGACCAGTTGTGCTAAAGCATGTACTGTGGCAGTTAGCTTCAGATGAGGTTGCTTCAGTTGTTGGCTGGTAATACTTACTGGCAGCTTACCCTGTATAAACACAAGGTAATAAGTAATTTATAATCCAAATTGTGCCTTATCACTTACCCTGTATAGTTCTTGTGGCTTTTTATAAGTTCACCCCACCATACTTTATTGATGACTGATAAGGTACAATTTGGATTATAGATTACAAACACAAGATATATATATAATAAGACCTAATCCAAATAAATAAATAAACCATCATTAATATTTAAAATATGTAAAAATTAATTTGTGTATATAAAAATAGTATATATCATCAATTTATTATCGTGATACTCCTGTTGAGGGACTGACAAGTCTGAAAACTTGAAAATAAAAATTTGAACAAGAAACTTAACCCTGGAAGCTTTATTTACTTTATAATAGTGTGTATAGCATTCAGTACTTTAGCTTGATGATGTTAACAATGCTGTTACCGAAACGTCACACACTATTTATTTATTTGGATTTGGTCTTATTACCTTGTGTTTCTATTGATGACTGTCAGCCACGGACATTGACAGCTAACCATCATCAGCATCTTGCTAAGTAGACGGTGGACAGAAAAATATCTCTAGAAAGATTCTCTTCATTTCTTTCCATAAATGAGAATTCATGTCTTTGGCTGACAGTGTGAGACAGTTTTGACTCTTGTTTTCAAAATTTTGGAGTTTTGAGCCAAAAATTATTAAAATTCAACCAGAACAATGTACTTCTCATGTTACAACCTTCATAACACTTGTTACTGGCTTTTGAATGCCATTAATCTTATTTTTTCTTTTCAAGTTAAACCCAGGCAATTGACCTTGAGATCTTTCTATTACTTCCATTGGTTTAATTTGTGGTTGTTTTCAGGCAGTGCAAACTGGAACTCCAGTTTTTATCCACGAACTAAAATCAAGATGCTTTTCAAGGTAAGTGTTCATGTCATTAACCTATTTTTAAAATACTAATTAATCTACCACATTGTGTTTTAATAATCCACTATAGCATACTCTTCTTTCTTATCTCCACTCAACAATCATATCAGGATATCAAGCTTGTTGATGGTGTCTGCTGGGGATGGGTCTCTTCTTTTTTCTTATCTCCACTCAACAATCATATCAGGGTGTCCAGCTTGTTGATGGTGTCTGCTGGGGATAGGTCTCTTCTTTTTTCTTATCTCCACTCAACAATCATATCAAGGTATCCAGCTTGTTGATGGTGTCTGCTGGGGATGGGTTTCTTCTTTTTTCTTATCTCCACTCAACAATCATATCAGGGTATCAAGCTTGTTGATGGTGTCTGCTGGGGATGGGTCTCTTCTTTTTTCTTATCTCCACTCAACAATCATATCAGGATATCAAGCTTGTTGATGGTGTCTGCTGGGGATGGGTCTCTTCTTTTTTCTTATCTCCACTCAACAATCATATCAGGGTGTCCAGCTTGTTGATGGTGTCTGCTGGGGATGGGTCTCTTCTTTTTTCTTATCTCCACTCAACAATCATATCAAGGTATCCAGCTTGTTGATGGTGTCTGCTGGGGATGGGTTTCTTCTTTTTTCTTATCTCCACTCAACAATCATATCAGGGTATCAAGCTTGTTGATGGTGTCTGCTGGGGATGGGTCTCTTCTTTTTTCTTATCTCCACTCAACAATCATATCAGGGTATCCAGCTTGTTGATGGTGTCTGCTGGGGATAAGTCTCTTCTTTTTTCTTATCTCCACTCAACAATCATATCAGGGTATCCAGCTTGTTGATGGTGTCTGCTGGGGATGGGTCTCTTCTTTTTTCTTATCTCCACTCACCAATCATATCAAGGTATCCAGCTTGTTGATGGTGTCTGCTGGGGATGAGTAGGGCTCATCACTATAGCATATACTGACTATAGCATACTGATCAGGTACAATTTTGATTATAGATAACAAGGTAACGAAAATGACCAAATCCAATTAAGTTGTTGTTGTTTCTTATCCCCTTGTGTAAAGGTTACACAAATTCTGAGTCCTTCCTCTCAAGCTTTTTGATGATAAGCAGCGGCTTCTCCCAAAGGTTCTGTTTTGGGCATCTAATGCAAGCCAAAATGTGTTCTGGAGCTGCAGGTGCCAAGCTACACTTTGGTCAAGTAGGGTAGATTTTGTTGTTATTTTCTATCTTCAATAGCTTGAGATGGCCTGTTCTAAATCTTGTTAGTGTTGTTTGATGTTGTCTGAGGTTCACTCCTGGGTCCACTCCCAAACCAATTAAGTAAATTATACTTGACATTTCGATAATTAGAATTGTTACCAAAATTTTACATATAATTTTACTTATTTGGATTTGGTCATTTGTTACCGTGTGATTTTTAGAGACTATAGATTCACAATTTTTACAAATTTTCTTAAAGTGCTAAGAGTTATTGGTCGGACAGATCAACAGATCTCATGCCTTGATTATACTCTTGAAGAATTAGTGGATTTTGGACTTTACATCCAGAAACTGATGTCATTTCATTGGTGTCTCCAACTCTGGTTCACTGACATTTTTTAATTAAAATGACCAGCTGAGCATAAATATTAGTCTGTTTCTCTATGACATTTATTGTGAAAAACCACCTAAAATAATCTATAGGCTCAGTATCTCATGGAGCTATAGTGGGAGGTGTAAATCAAGGGGAAAGTCGCTCACCTTGTGATGGGCAGACCTAAATCCACTGAGCAATTTGTTGCTCAACTTCTTCACCCAAAATCACATCAGTATACTCTTCAGACAAAAAAAAAAAAAAAATTTGCTTATAAAATTATGCAGTTGAAGAGTGAGAAAAAGAATTCAGAAAGTTGTGTCATGTTGAAAGAAAGGCTGGTAAAATGACAACATGGGGCGAATGGATCCAAACGAGTGATTTATTGTTCCAACGACCTCATTACAGCTGGCCAATATCAAGATGGTCCTCATGGAGGGAGCTATTCCCTCCACTTCGAAGCCAAAAATATTGGCACTGACAGACTAAAGGCCAATTATATGGGTTCTCTGCAACCAAAGGGTAAAAGTCTTCTTTTACACCTAACTCTACATTTCCATAAGGTAATACCAAGATATATTTCCACATCTTCCAAAGTTAGATTCTGCAAAGTACATTTACAGTAGAACCTCCCTGTAAAGGACAACACCTAATTGCAGAGCCAAAGTATCCTTTAAGGAGAGGTGTCCTCTTACCAGAGAGTTGCTAAATTGTAAAAATGGTAATTTTGCAAATGAAAACTGTCCTTTGTGGAGAGGTGTCTGCTAGCAGGGTGTTCACAGGGAGGTTCTACTGTACTAATTGTTATGCCCAAGTTCCACCACATACCCCATTTAAAATAAAAATGGATGGTACCATTGTTCAATAATAACTGAATATGCACAGGTAAGAGGAAGAGAGTGTGTCTATTGCTGGGATTATTTTGTGGACAAGCAGGAAGCATCTAGACAATGTAGCTTTACCATCCTGTGGTGGCCCCTCACGGAAATGGCTCTATACAATACATATGTATTATATATAGGTTATTAGAGCATGTGTGATGGAAGATTACAAAAGTAACTAAACCTCAAAATGTGGCTATGTAATAAGATCAAACATTTGTTGGTTGGAAGTTGATATGAAACATCAACCAATGATTTAGTCAACTCCCAATGTTTCAGTGACTTGCTGTCTATATTTTTCCCAAATCAAACTATTCTAATGCTGCGATGTCAGATCCCTATAATATAAATAAGCCTAATAATTCACATATTCTGGAATAAATTGGTTTTTAAAAAGTATAGATTGACTGAAAATGTGTGTGTGTATATGAAATATACATTATGTATATGAATATATATAAATACTAGCGAACCCGGCCACGCGTTGCTGTGGCTAAATTGTAATATGTTAAATTAACATTATACTAAACTATTCAGTACAGTAAAGTTAATATTCACTTATAAAGATAAAAATGTTTTAGCCTATCTAAAGCCCAACGGGATTGAGAATGGAACGTTACGTTAATATTTGAAAGTGATTTTTATATATATAGATAATATAGCCCTTCATTGTAATCACTGATTATAATCACTGCATTAATAAATGTCATTGAACTCGTTTATATGTAGCGTTTTTTGTTTTCGAGATATTCTAATAGAACGTTCTCACATTTTCTGTAAAATATTTACATATGCACAAATACAGAATATAATCACTATGTCTTAATTTCGCTATAATTATTGTTATAAATATTATTCTAAAATAATTCGCCAGAAATCGTCCTGATAGTATACTAAACAACTTCCCAAAGTTTCATGGCAAACATCTAAAATAAAATAATACTTTTAATATTTTGCTACAATATTAAAAGGAGGGGGGCTTAGGTGTTTAAAATGTAAAATGTGCTCTAAATAGTATTACATAGAGCCTTCACTACAATATTAAAAAGAGGGGGGCTTAGGTGTTTAAAATGTAAAATGTGCTCTAAATAGTATTACATAGAGCCTTCATAACAAACATATTTAAAATAAACCAATCAAAATATAATAATGCTGTAAAAACAGACCTTGCTACAATAATATAAAAGAAACGAAAATAAAAAAAGACACCCACGCTGAGCCTCGAACCTAGGTTTGTTACAAATATTATTAAAAAATTGTTTATGTTAATTTTTATTTTAAAAAGCCTACATTTTAAATAAAATAATATTTTTAATAATTTGCTACAATAATACAAAAGAAATGAAAAAAAAAAAAACACCCACGCTGAGCCTCGAACCTAGGTTGCGGGGGTACGAAGCTGTGTACCTAACCTATAGGCTAAGCTTGACGTTACAAATAAGCTCATGCGAGGCTATTTAAGGCCATACATCTGCCGCGAGGGGGCGCTGATTGCGAGTGAATTTACGTTTTATTGTAAATAAAAATGTAACGAAAGGTTATTTCTAAAGAGTAATTAGCCAGAAACCATCCCGGTAGTATACTAAACATCTTCCCAAAGTTTCATCACGATTGGTTGAGCGATGTAGAAGATTATCACTCACGAACGGACCAATGGACCAACAAACATCCATTTTTATATATATAGATATGTATGAAAATATATTGTAAAGACGACATGGCTAAAACTGTCCACCACTTGTGGACTGGGGCAAACAGACCAATCAGGAAGAAGAAGCCCAGCTGGATGACAGTGAAGTGGTGCTCCCCTGTTGTTGACAGTTTGGCTGGATGATCTATTACTCACTTGTTCTCCATAATGCACAAAGGTAAATAAAGAGTGGTCAAACAGATATCCATGTGCTCTTTTGGCCATCCTTGGCACAGCAGTTGTGTAAAAAAAAAATCACATATATATAGTATAAAAACCTCCCCTTTTGTAATATGTAAATTGTATTTTACCAATAAAGCCAACCTACAGGCAACTCAGACGGGAGGGTAAAGTCCGGCCACTTGAGATACCAGCCACATTCCAAGGGGTGACCACACGTTAGTTAACACCTTGGGACCTTTAAGACAGTTGGGGATTGTGCCGTCTTGTCTCCCTCTGGTTGCCTAGGTGCCTCTTCCAACTCATTATGTGGTCATTTCCCCACCTTTTATATCACATATGTATATTTGCATTAGATAAATACATGTGTGTATGTATGGTAAATATATCTATATATATATAAAATTGAATGTCTGTCTGTCTGTACTCTATAGATTCAAAAACCATACATCCAATCGCCGTGAAAATTTGGGATATTATTAGGTATATCCCCGGGAAGGTTTTTGAAAAATAATTTCTTGAATATCCTTAGAGTTATTTGCAGATTTGTAGATTTAACTAAATGATGATGATTATTTATCAAAATTAAGATTTTCTACCTATTATTTGCGCACAAGTCAAAGTTAGTTTTATTATTTATCTACAACATATATATTGGGAGAATAGATAAAATGATGATTTTAATGTAGAAATTAGGAAAGACAAAATTCAGTATGACACAGCAATTTATTTGAGACAAGAATAGTGATACAATTCCAAGGCAAGATACTATTCCTTTAACTTCCAATTACCGAGGGAACCAATTAATATTGATTTTATTCAACTTATCGAGTATTTTTCAAGTGACCGGGAAAATATGTTCACTAGATAAAATGATGATTTAGTAATGTAGAAAATTAGGAAAGACAAAATTCAGGATGACACGGCAATTTATTTGAGACAAGAATAATGATACAATTCCAAGGCAAGATACTATTCCTTTAACTTCCCATTACCGAGGGAACCAATTAATATTGATTTTATTCAATTTATCGAGTATTTTTCAAGGTACCGGGAAAAAATGTTCACTATAGATAAAATGATGATTTTTTAATGTAGAAAATTAGGAAAGACAAAATTCAGGATGACACGGCAATTTATTTGAGACAAGAATAATGATACAATTCCAAGGCAAGATAATATTCCTTTAACTTCCAATTACCGAGGGAACCAATTAATATTGATATTATCCAACTTATCGAGTATTTTTTCAAGGGAACGGGAAAAAATGTTTACTTTATCAAGAGATTCAAATTTACGAGTTTCAAATTATCAAAATATATCTATTATTTTTTTTTATAAGTTTATAGGGAATTGTTTTAACAAATGTTCGTTAGACAAACCTTTACTCGGGTAAAACCCGGGCAAAGTCGGGTACATCCGCTAGTTATATGAATAAAATAATGATAACCACATACACTAATGTAGAGGCAGGAAGGAGATCAAGCCAAAACTCCTTTTAACAAAAAGAACCAATCTTGACTGTGAATAGATTGTTCCTATTCCCACCTTTAGTTTCAAGAGGACTTATACAGTAGAGCATACTCCATGACCCTCCTGCTAGCTCACACCAAACTTACCACTTTTACCAATTGAAAACTAGCCACACCATAGTGAAGTTTGAAAGTGAAGTTTGATCCCAGCATAAAGAGGTTTTACTGTATTTAAAAAATTGTAATAACAGTTATCGAAACATCACACATAATTTATTTATTAGGATTTGTGGTCTTGTTATCTTATTTTTATAATCTATAATCCAAGTTGTGCCCCTTATCATAAATGAAAGATTTTTGGTAGCCACGATCCTGGATAAAAGTTCTGCATTGGGTACTTTTTCTTAAAAAAAAAAAATATTTTATATACAGTTACGAGCGTCATTCTTCATCAGTCATCTCTGTCACCGTTTGCTTTTTTTTGGAATGGCGCCCTCCTATTGGTCGGCTACGATCACGCCACCTTTGCCCCCCCCCCCCACTTGCTTTTTCGTTTTTGTAACGATTGTGTTGGAGCGGGTCGCTCCTTAAATAAATGCATATATTAGTTTATAACCAAATGGAATCCTCTCTTTCTTTTTCCCAGTAAGAGACGCCTACGGAAGCCAACAGTACATAGACAGATAAAGCACATAGGCTATAGTTATTAACTAACATATGCATTTATATAAGGCGCCAATTTATAATTGTAACAAATAGTATTTGAATCAAAACATTCAATCGGGTAAAACACGGGCGTTGCCCGGGTCATTCGGCTAGTATATATATATTAGTGATACAGCCTACTCCACGCTTACGAGCGCCAACAGCGTGAAATGCATTCGTGGATGGCTTTTCTTGATTTATCAAGAAATTGAGTTGGCCAAATATCAGGGAATAGGCTAAATCAATGTTTAGTTGATTTCTGTTCCACCAGATGGCGCTCTGCCATCTGTAAAGCACATGTGCTCCTGGTCAGGATATGCCTTTTTTATTTTTAATATCAACACCTGACCTTTTTATTTTTTCTGTTATTTTTTCATATATATATTATAATACAATATAATGCGGCTTATGATTGTAAAACGACATTTGAAAATTATCCCGCATGTGTTTCTTTTAAATGAAAAATTGAAATTTATTTTTAAGGAGAAATAACGATTATTTCTAACCTTAGGGATGAATTATGAAAGGATGAATTGTGAAGAGTAATGATAACTGTGGGTTCGATTCCCATCCCTGGACACTTTATTTTTCCGTTTATCATTACTCTTCACAATTCATCCCTATGGTTAGAAATAATCGTTATTTTTTGTTTAAAGAAACACATGCGGGATAATTTTCAAATGTCGTTATATATATATATTGCTTTAAAGACACCGGCCCCCGATTCTTGCAAAAGTCCAAGTTGAGTGCAAGTAAACAAATGGTTTCTGGCACATTTGTGGAAAAGTTGAACTGCTTTATACATGTGTAGACATGTGGTGCCCTTGCATTTAAAGAAGTCACTAACTACCCACTATGGGTTATAATGTCCTGAATTACAGGTGTACTAGGGATAATATTAAAAAGTAAATAAATAAAGAGAGGGGGAAGTAGAGAGAGGGAGATAAGATGGAAGAAGGTGGTTTTTCATCCAACAAGGTGTGCTGTGAGATTTAGCAAGAAGTAAAATATCTTGTGATAAAGCACAATTTGGATTATAGATTATAGCTACAAGAAAATAAGACCTAATCCAAATAAATTAATGGTGTGTGACGTTTTTATTCTTTTGTGTGATGATGGTAACAACGCTGTTACTGAAACGTCACACACAATTTATTTGGATTTGGTCTTATTTTCTTTTAGCTAAAACATCTTGTCTAAAGCAGACTCCTCCTTATGTGGCCACAGAATCCTACGACTACCTATGTTGAGAGACACCCACCTTTAACTGGCTGTTTAGGACAGGTGTCCACATTCTATAGAGTTGTCCTTGTTTTTGATACCCTCTACCTATATTGCTGGTGGCACATTCTATATCACCAACAGTACATTTTATATTGGGGTGTGGTGATAAACTGAATTGAATTGTTTAAATATATTTTTAAAGGGAGAGATTCCATACATTAATACACTACCCCTTTACAAGCTTGGTACCTTAGTGTGATTGAGTGGAGATAAGAAAGAAGAAGAAGAAGAATACACCTATCCCCGATTTACACGGTACTTTTTTTACACGTTTTCGCTTTTACACAGTTTTCCAAATAAGTTTTTTTTTTTTTTTATCGCACTATACCAAATGCTACTGTGATTGAACACATGCGCTGTGTACACATCTCACGAGGAATTCCGAGATTATGTGCTGACTACATATTTTAACCTGTCAATGCATTTTATTTTTATTTCTGTGTACACCTATCCCCCGATTTACACGTTTTTCTCAGGAACGTATCTACCGTGTAAATCGGGGGATAGGTGTACACTACCCTCCCACAACTATATGTTGTGCTATTGCCTGATACCCCCTTTGCTACTCCTAGTAGTCAATGGGTTTCCAGTAGAACTAGGTGATAGAGAGCTGAGATTGCACAGAAAAGAAGGTCACCACAACAAGCTGGTTGCACAGTGCGGAGGAGATCTTGGTACGCCTGCGGGCCCAGCTCCTCACCCTGCCCTACCTCCTCCAGTCCGGCTTCGACCGGCCCATCATGGTGGAGAACAAGTCCGGCCTAGGCATGATGCTGCCACCAGAAGACGACGGCTTCTCTGTGCTGGACGTCATGAAGTACCTCGGGGAGGACTTCTCCTTCCCTGTCATTGACGTCACCCGGCAGAATGACATCCGCATGACCATGAGGGAGTGGGTGGACTACTTCCTGGATCCCAACAGGTCCAAGGTAGTACCTCCCTATATGGCTGGCTACCTGCTTGATTGATTGAATTGTTGTAGTGCAGAGAGAATAATGTTTACCTGTATTTAATATAAGTTCAACAAGACTTCTCTTTTACTTTTTATTTCACTTAAATATTTATTAAAGAAAAAACACAAGGTATAAGACCAAATCCAAATAAATAAATAGTGTGTGACAGTGTTGTTACCATCTTCAGACAAAAGTACTGAATGAGAAATTTTACCACAGCATGGTTTAAATAGTTACTGTTATCAAGTATGTAAATTATCTGTTATCTTGTTTACACACTTGATAACAGTAACTACAAGGTGGGATCAATAAATAAGGTGAATTTTAATTTATTAAAAAAAAATAAGAACAATATTAAAAATTAGGACTTGATTTATTCAAAATAATCACCTTGGCTTTCTATACATCGTCTCCATCGTTCTGGAAACTTGTAAATACCCTCTTTATAGGCACTCTTAGGAAGCGTGTGAAAAAATTTTGCACCACTTTCTGGACATCTTCATCCGAGTCAAATCGCTTTCCCTTTAACTCCTTCTTTAGTAGTCCAAAAAGGAAATAGTCAGAGGGGGCTAGGTCTGGACTATATGCAGGATGTTCTAAAACTTCAAAACCTAATTTAATG
Source organism: Cordylochernes scorpioides (assembly GCA_030710605.1). Lineage (NCBI taxonomy): Eukaryota > Metazoa > Arthropoda > Arachnida > Pseudoscorpiones > Chernetidae > Cordylochernes > Cordylochernes scorpioides. The sequence goes on along the minus strand of CP092869.1, from coordinate 5,330,804 downwards.
ATTGTAGATACAGTTTTACATGATGTATGCGGCCTTGCATTATCATGAAGGAAGAGAACATCTTTACTAAGCTTCCCTCTTCTTTTGTTTCTTATACCGGGCTTTAGCTTATTTACAAGAATGTCACAATAAAGGTCGCTGTTCATACGTTGCCTTGAGGATATTTTCTATCCTCCAAAATTAAGTTTTCTACCGCATTTATCGTGCTTGGCGTCGCTGTAACACTTGGTTGTCCAGGTCGCTCAATATCGGTACATGTTTTTCGTCCATTTTTGAACTCGTTAACCCATTTATAAATGTTTTTTTGAGACAAACAAGACTCACCATAGATATTTTTCATTCTTTGGAATATTTGAGATGTTTGAATACCTTCTGCACTAACGAATAACTGTACGTTGTTCAAGCGTGGTGCAATCCTTCAAGGGAGCTTCCATTTTAGTTTATTTATAAGTCTCGCGCCGCGCGTGTGAAAAAAGAACAGAACACCTTAAATAATCTCTCGATGTTATATTTTAATATTCTGTGGTTTAAATTATTTTTGCTTTTTAATTTTTAAGAAATAAGATAATTCACCTTATTTATTGATCCCCCCTTGTATTTAAACCATGCTGTGGTAAAATTTCTCATTCAGTACTTTTGTCTGAAGATGGTAACAACGCTGTTACCGAAACATCACACACTATTTATTTATTTGGATTTGGTCTTATTACCTTGTGTTTATAATTTATAATCGAAATTGTGCCTTATCATTATTAAAGAAAAAAAAAGCCTACAAATCCCAGCTTCATCATGTTTCTATCTCTATCCTCAGATTACACTCAACTAACAAAAAACTCAAATAAATAAAGATTTGGTCTTATTACCCTGTTTTTATAATCTATAATCCAAATTGTGCCTTATCATTACTAAAAACTATATACACATCAAAGTATGAAAATTCGAAACTATTTTAGACACGTAAGATTCTTTTTGAAATTAAACAATATCTACTGCCCTTACTGCAATGGAAAAATGCCTTGGCACGCTAATGCAACATAATATTAAAGTATGGAAAACTTTTTCTACAATATTAAATTTACATATATTCAAAAATGATAAAGCACAATTTGGATTATAGATTATAATAAAAGAAAATAAGACCTAATCCAAATAATTTATTAGTGTGTGACGTTTCGGCAACAGCATTGTCACCATCATCAGACAAAAGAATAATGACCAAGAATAATAATAAAAGAATAAAGACAAATGACCTCATTTATTCTTTTGTCTGATGATGGTGACAATGTTGTTGCCAAAACGTCACACACTAATAAATTATTTGGATTAGGTCTTATTTTCTTTTATTAAATATATTCAATTCATTAAACAAACTAAATTTTCTTAAATAATATATTTACATTTTTTTTAAAACTTTAATAAGATGATCACCATACAAACACTAATGGTTCTTTTGAATAAATCATCAAAAACTTAAATGATGATAGAAAATATGAGAGGGCTTGGCTTATCACTAGTGAATGCTCTCAGTGGTTTTGCCAAAGAAACTGCATAAAAGGTTCACCACTGATGAACCAAGCCCTCTCATTTATGATTTTTCTATCATTGCAGTAAGATCTGCTGAAGGTGTTTTTGATGGTTTATTTGATAGGTGTTGGGGCATTTTAAAAATTAATTATCTGAGGTATTGTGTCATCATTAAATTATATCTTCATTGCTTATTGATAAGGCACAATTTGGATTATAGATTATAAACACAAGGTAATAGACCAAATCCAAATAAATAAATAGTGTGTGACGTTTCGGTAACAGCGTTGTTACCAAAACGTTGCACACTATTTATTTGGATTTGGTCTTATTACCTTGTGCTTTTCACTATTTATTCTTCAAGCAATTGTTCTATATATTTTTCCAGTATCACTGCTTCTTATAATTCCTTTTGTCTGGGGGTCAGTGGAGGGATGGTCTAAACCGTTGGTTTTCGACCGCTACGACCTGGGTTCATTTCCCGCATTGGGCACTTTTTTTCTGATTAAAAAAGTAAAAAAATGCTCCAATGGCCCCCAATTTTTGCAAAAGTCCAACTTCACCAGTGAGTGTGAGTAACCAAACCGGGCTCTGGCACATTTGTAAGTGCAAAGTCGAACTGCTTAAATGAGACATGGGCCATTCTAGCTCATTGATCCAAAAAAATCAGAAGAGATGAGCTCTTTTGAATAGATGAATTTGGACTTTTAATTTATGAAAACTATCCTATTTTCAATGTATAGATGCAAGGTTTAGATAGGAAAAGATTCAAGGTTTATCTCTTAATTTTAATGTTGTGTTAATTTATGCCTAACTGGCCTTGTCCTTATTGGTTGCGGAAGAGCATTGCTTAATACAAATATTTAATTCTACTGTCCTATAAAGCGTATGTCCATAGTTTTCTTGAATACCATTTGAGATTCTACCCTTCAGTGTAGCATATATAAGCAGAATCGCCCAATACAGTGTTAAAGCTCTAAGAAGCGGTCTGGTGGATAAAATTGGCGAAACCGCTGGGAGGGTTTACCACTGATGAACCAAGCCCTCCCAATATATTTTTCATCGCAGTAAGGACAGTAGAAGTTTGTATTGTGTATAAAAGAAACATTCGTGCTTAAATCCTTTCATTTTATGTGTATTAATGGTGTGTTATTGTTTTGTGTTAATATATAAATTTTCAAAAAATGGGGTCAATTCTATAAGATTTACATGACCCCATGTAATGCCATTGACACCCAGACTTGACTAATTTTCTTCGCTATTATTAAAAATATTCAAGTAAAAACTTGCTGCCACTCTTCAAGTGAAACTAAATTCCATGCTGTAATAAAGCACAATTTGAATTGTAGATTATAGCTACAAGGTAATGAGACCAAATCCAAATAAATTAATAGTGTGTAATGTTTTGGTAACAGTGTGATACTATCATCAGATAAAAGACCTTCTTATTCTTTTGTCTGATGATGGTAACACCGTTGTTACCGAAACGTCACAAACTATTAATTTATTTGAATTCAGTCTTATTTTCTTGTAAATTTCATACTGTCTTATCAGGTAAGCTGCAAGTTTGTTATTAAGGCAGCATTTACCAATCTATTAGCTTGGCCAAGTCTGGTAATGTTATTTGTAAATGAGCTAAGACACCTAGCAGTAAGTGTGTGTGTAGCTTGAGAAGCATGAACTCATGGAATTTGTGTATATCACAAGGGGATAAGAATCAACAAGTGTAGGTGTGGTGTAGAAGTAGTTTTGTTGCTATATATATGGTGGGATGTGCCAGGTGTATAATGTCATCAGCCTGGAGTTCTCCAACACCAGGATGGGGGAGCTGGTGAAGCCTCCAGACATTGTCAACAAGCTCTGCTGGGTGGCCAACTACTGGCCCCTCAATGCTGCCAACTACACCAGCCAGACCCGGCCCAATGTCTCCAAGTACTGCCTCATGAGCACCAAGGATAGCTACACCGACTTCCATATTGACTTTGGGGGCACCTCCGTGTGGTACCATGTCCTCAGGGTAAGTCACAGTCCAGTTTCAACCACCATGACCCCAGGATCAAATCTCCTCGCATTGAACTTTTTATTTGTTTCTATGTCTCTCCCATTCATATACATCAGTGAGTGCGAGTAACCAAACTGGTTTCTGGCACCTTGTAGGTGTAAACTGTTTTCTACATGTGTGGGAACAAGGCTGTCGTTAACTACCCACCATGATTATAATGGCTTGTGCCACGTGCACCTTACTCTCTTCAATATCACAAATTGGCGATACAAATAGTTGTGGCAGTAATAGGAATTGTTGATAACGGATCTTTGTAGGAAGAGAGAAACAGGGTGAAATTACTCTCCATGACCTCTGTATTGTGCACTGACTCCTTATATTATTATAGGAGGGGGATCAGTAACAAGTTTGCTAAAAAAACCTGGGCTCAGCTGGCCCGGCTGATAGTACCCTGTAAGGGCTCCAGGGATACAGGATGAGTCTGTACTCCATGTTAGGAGCGGCTGCACATGGTGTCTGTTCTTCATGTCAGAGGCGCCATTTCATATTGGAGCTAAGTTGGCCTGCTCCCAGTCTTAATGACAAAGACAGACGCATTCTACTTCACCCAGTCATGATGGTTGTCAAATCTCTTTTGATGAACTCATCTCCAGAAGACATCATCAAAAATCTAAAGCTCTACAGGTTTGATACCCTAATATGTTTGAGTGGAGATAAGAAAGAAGAAGAAGACTTCTTATATTTAACAAATAAAGAGTTAGTATAGGTGTCAATTCTGTGACTGCCACCATGGTAGTAAAATCTAAAATGATTCTCATAATTTATAATAAATAACCTCCCTCTAGGAAAGCAGCCATGATTTTTTTTTTTTGACTTCTTATAGGGTACTGGGGGCATCTCTAAAACCTGTGCACAATGTTTTAGCTTTACCCAGATAGATATGCTAAATGGTGTTTGAATTCTTGTTTGAAACCCAACCAAACCTATTCCACTGCTTGAGTGTTTCTAATTGCTTGTTACACACTTCAAGTTGAAATACTTTATTTCACACAATTCATTTATTTCAAGTTAAAAGAGCAAGTTTAAAAGGATCAATTCTTTTACCACTATATTTAAACTTAAGACCACCTAATAGTAACAAAAAAAAAAGAAGAATGCATATAGGTAGCAGCACATTCATCCGCTGTGTGAGGCAGGCATTAAAAATTGGTAACGTTGATTCATTGAGTCATTTTTATGAGAGATTTTCTGTTGTTGACCTTATTTTGAAACATTCCAAATTGGCAAGGACTGTCTATATTGGGTAGAGATGAAGATTAGTCTAGGGTAGATACATGAGTGTTGTCTCCAGCCAACCATGTGTGGGGTGCAGGGAGAGAAGATATTCTACCTGATTGAACCCACGCCAGCCAACGTGGCCCTCTACGAGCGCTGGATGTCCTCAGCCACTCAGAGTGAGACCTTCTTCGGAGACCAGGTGGCCTCCTGTAGGAAGCTGGTGCTGGGGACAGGCCACACCCTCTTCATCCCCACAGGCTGGATCCATGCAGTGCTCACCACCCAGGATTCCCTTGTCTTCGGGGGCAACTTCCTTTCTTCCCTCAACATCCCCCTCCAGCTCCAGTAAGTGTATCTACTGCTTGCACACACAGGACCCCTTGGCAGAGCTGACTGCTATAGGGTGCGTCCCCAGGTGGCGGATAGGGGAACGACCTTCAGATATGAAGGCCAGCTGCGAAACAAGCAGAATAACTCTGACGAATAAGCAGTCGCGGACCAACAGCAGCATTGTTAGAAGAGGAGTAGACCTCTTTAAAAAACCTTACTACAACTGACCAGGTTGATAGACCTCAGCAAAGGTCCCACTCCAGGGATATAGAGGAGCTGTGTCTGTACTCATGTTAGAGTCGGCAGCAAAGGCGTCTGCTTCCATGTTAGGGACGGCCTCAAACTACAGGCAAAGTCAGACTTTCACCAAAGTGTGCCTGGATCATGGTGCCATGATCAACGAAAGCTGCACCCCTACACCCCATTCCATGAGATCACTTATGGAATTTGTGTAATCTTTACACAAGGGGATAAGAAACAACAACAACACACAGGACATTTTAGCCAAGTTTGGACTTAAGGTAGCTTCTACACAGCCAGGCAAATTTTCATGCAGAGCCAGTAGCCTTTAGGAAGAGATTTTCTCTTACTGGAGCTACCAATTAGTAAAAATGTTAGTTTTGGTGATGAAAACTGTCATTTGATAGAGGTGTTCTCTAGCAGGAGTATGTTCTACTCTATCTGATTCAATCGTATTGAGCTTTAGATATATTTGTAAAAAAATATTTTTCAGCACAATATGAAGCAACAATGTGGTTTATTTATTGTACTATCACACATGCAGTAACACAAACTTAGGACTATCCTAAACCAAAGCATCAAACTTTATTTTGAAATCTGTTAAACCTTCCAAAATATAAAAATGACCATCTAAAAGTTGGAATGAAATGGTCACTGCAGCCCTGTATGTACTTGATGACCAGAATTGAACTGTCTTGATACATTCTCTAAACACATTGGTTACCGAAGATGGCACTAAGCAATGGCAGACACCACCTACCCTGATTGTGTTCCCTAGAAATTACTATGAAATTTACCACCTCTGGTCTTCTAGAAGTTGTGCCAATGATCAACTTCCATGATATACTCAGGATTGCTTGCACCCTGTCCCATAGACAGCTAACCTGTGGTACGTAGGGTCTATGAGATGGAGAAGAGGATCAAGACCCACGACCAGTTCATGTTCCCCAGCTTTGAAGCAGTGACGTGGTTTGCTGCCCCTCATATCCTGGAGCAACTTAAAGGTTAGTTGTTGTTTCAATTGTAAGTGTGAAGCATTATTTATTTGTAACTCCCTGAAATCTGAACACAGAGAAATTTCCCATCCCTCTGAATGACTACTGTTGTCAAATCTGATCCAATCTCCACCCGGGTATTGAAGGTTCTTCTCTGTGGGCACAAGTAATAATTCTGGATTTGACACACAGCTATGGTCACATTCTTGAGTAAGAGTTGAGACAACAGTATCTGTGCAGTATGTGTCCCAGTAGCTCTCCTGAACACAACCGGTGAGGACCTCTCTCTGTTGTTTAATGATCAAGTTAGCCACAATCTAAATGACTGATCCTCGCCTCTAATACAGTCTGAATAGTCTTAAGCCATACCGCTGAAATCTACCAACCACAGCCCCATCTCACATCTAAACATTGAAGAAAATATTGCTATCTATAGGATATATTTATTTCACAAGGCATATCTAAAACAATTGTTTATTGTTATTAATACTTTGGCACCTGTAGCACTCCTGTCTTTAGAAAGGTACTTCTGACAAGGTTGTGTTATTACCCAGTGTAGAAGATGGATCTGTCAAAATATCGATAATAAAGAATAGTTTTACATCCAAACTGTGCCTCATGGAATAGAGATATCTTTTTTTTTTTTTGCTTATCCCTAGTACACGTGGTACAGGCCATGATAGTCATGGTGGGTAGAAGTTGGCTGCTTTTACTGTAAGTGCACCACATGTCTACACATGTGAAAAGCAGTTCGACTTTGCACTTACAAATGTGCCAGAGCCTCATTTTGTTACTCGCTGGTGGGGTTGGACTTTTGCAAGAATCGGGGGCCATTGGAGCATTTTTTTTTTTAACAGAAAAAAAGTGCCCAATGCGGGAATCAGAACCCGGGTTGTAGCGGTCGAGAACCAGCGGTTTAGACTTCCACCCTTCCACCGGCCCCTAAAGAGATATCTTAATTTTATTAAGTGGAGGGTGATGGTTGCTGGACATCAAAGAGCTCACAGATCCTGGTTGTGTTTTATCGGAAATAAACAACAGCAGGGAATGGTGTGTAGAATCTGTGGTGTCGGACCGCAGGACCATGGCCAAGTTGGCGGCCGGAGTCAAAGCTATGATTCAGTGCTTCAAGATCTGGATCCAGGAGAAGGAGGTGAGTGCCCAACAACAAGGAGGGGCAGGCCGGATGATGGCTGACTGTGTGGGGCAGAAACATCGCCATGAGGAGCCTCCCCGCAACCTCACTGTGCACAAACTCATCAAGGACATGGCTAAAGAGCTACGAGCAGCCGAGGTAAGTTGTCCCCTCTCTCTCTCTCCTGTCTACAGACTGTAAGTGTCTGTGTGTGTAGAAACATCTCAACAAGCAGGAGAACCCAGAACCCCTCAAACTGCCCCGTAGATCCGCCCAGAAAAAAGACAAGTACATCTTGGGGGTGAGTGGTTCTCTGCAGCAATGTCCCCCTACAGTATGTGCTACTTCTGACATAGAATGGATGGAGTCAGTGAACCAAGTGACTGGGGGGAATAAAAAAGACAGTAAACCTTTTTTTTTTGCTTATCCCTAGTACACGTGGTACAGGCCATGGTAATCATGGTGGGTAGAAGTAGGTGACTGCTTTTACAGTAAACCTGCAACTGATAAGTGTTCCTCAATAATTTAATAAACATAGCTTCCAGGACTAAGTTTCTTGAATGACTTTTTATTTTCTCAAGCTTTCTGACTTATCACAGTATCACATTAACAAATGAAGAATATATTTTTTTATACAAATTATTATTTACATAAATACACTTAATATATTACAATTCCTCAGCAATCTTTGGAAAAACACAATCTGACTCAACCTCTTGGATAGAACAGGATAATTCAATTTTGAGGGAGTGTTCCTTTTTAAAAGCAATCTAGTTAAAGTGGGTTCTAGTCATTGCCCCCAGTGAAATGTTCTAAAATACCTCATAGACAAAACTTGAGGAAGTAGAAAGTCTTTGATGTCAGAAGTTGTCTATTTTTTTTTTTTTTTTTAAGGAAACAAAGGCAATTTTGTTCACACTTGGTTATCTCATGTCTTTAATAAAGGTCATTTTAATATCTTTCAGATTTATTGTCCTGATATACATGCTAAAAGGTTCCACAAGTCTTGTCCATGAGTGTACAAAGAAGTGACAGATGTGAACCTATGGTGTGGCAGGACTCCTCCTTCAAGCTCACCCCGCCCCACAAGCCCAAGCTGGTGCCTAATGACACCACCACCCCTCTCAAACTACGGATCCCCCATAGCAGGTTAATCAGGTACTTCCTTCCCCTCTACCAGGTGCTCTTGTCATGGCAAATAAACACTGTGTCTTTATAAAATAGAAATATGTTGTGATGCATTAGCGCGCCATCTGTTATCAAAATTCGAAACTATTATAGACACGTAAGATTCTTTTTAAAAATAAAACAATTTCTACTGCCCTTACTGCAATGGAAAAATTAATGTTTAGAAATACGTTGTGAAAATGTCTAACAAAAATATATGAAAATGTTTCATAAAATAAAATTAAAAAGAAAGGAGCTTGTCAGAGTTCCGACCTGAAATCTTGTCATTCAGAATCAGATATATTAACTGTTGCCCCATAACAAATGTATTTGTTTGTATATGTAATTGTTTATTTGGATTTGGTATTATTACCTTGTTTTTTAAAATGTATTTGTACTTTAGCAAATGCAGAGTTACATTATAAAAACATCATTTGTGCCCAAGATTTTAGGTTGGTCTAATCTTGTTGTCATTATAACCACTGTTATAAAACTTGGGACCTTAGAATTATGATGCTATAGCCAAGTTGCTGTTATGAAGAGATTCCACTGTATCAAATATGGTCCAAGTTGACTTTGTATACAACAAGTAGACAAGAAATCCACACAGTATGTACCATGTTTTATACTGTATGTAAATAGAAGTGCCCACCCTCCTGTCATATGAGAGATACAAAGTACTGTTTGTTCTTCCCTCTCTAATTGTGACCAAGAGTTTTTAAATTGTACCAAGATGGCTGAAAATTTCAGCACAGTATAGTCACCAAAAGTTGAACGCGACTTGATATAGCTAACAACAACAACAATGTGCTGGTATATCAGGCATAGTTTAGTAATTTAAGGATGTTACATCTGTAACAAATGGTTCACTTCTTCAACGGAAGATAGCGCCAGCTTTTAGGGAATAGCGCATCGTCCTGTCATATGAGAGCTGCACCGATGGAAGTTATTCTTTTTCGCCTTTCTACAGCCAGCCAGCTAGCTGGGATATTTAAAAAATGTTAATTCTGTTTTATTAATTTTTTTTTTTTATTCCAATAACGAAAGAAATGAAATTGGATACACACTTTTTTTTTTACTTTCATATAATCCAAAAACTGCCATCCTTTATAACTAATATGGTAAACTTTACAGCTATAACAAAATTCTTTATATATATACATAAACAATTTTCTAGTCCTCTTAACAAAATCTCTTTACAGCAAGGAAACTCCCTATCCATTTTAGTCTAGCCTCTTCATTTAAAAATATTATAAAAATGTATTTAAAAATGGCTTACACAAAAATGTAAGAAGAGATGACAATGAAGGTATGTTATCTGTATAAACACCAGCCGCCCTAGCACTAAGTTGTCCCATTCTCTCACTGACTACAAGTACCATCTTGGTCTTGAGGTGGGTAATGCCAGCCATCACATCGACCTGCCCACTCTGTGGGAAAGAACTTTCGCAGTCCATCGGTGGCGGAGTCTTTCCCATGATGGGCACCACCAATTTTAAATATATGTATATTTATCAATTTTATACTTTACATTTATTTATCCTTATTTAATCTTATTTATATTTAGTATTTTTAACCTTATATATAATCATATATGACTTTGAAATAAAGTAGTTTCAATCTCTCACTGACTACCAATGTCTTAGAGAAGAAAGATTTCTAGGAAAACCCACCAACTGACATCTGACAATATCAATGAGATAATAGCCACATCTCATATGAGAGACTTGTGCAAACAGATTATTCAATTTTCACAGATTTACCACAAGAGTACACAAGAGCCAATAATAGTTATCCTTTTATTGCCTATCTTTTGTCTTTGCTCTTTCTATAAATACAAACACTGTATACAAGTCCCATTTCAAATGTTTAAACTTCCCATTTTTCAGTTTAGGAATTTTTTGCATAGGACACAAAAGTCTTAATGAAGTCTTATGTAGGCATATATCATATACCCATGTTTTTATTCCTTTACCAGGTCTATTAGTATGAAACGCAAAAATGGGCGCCAGAGGCCGCTATGCAACTTTATTTGAGCCGACGGTGGCGCTGTTGTAGGCGTTTTGTTCTTTGACTCACGTGGCATCAGCATGCGTGCAGTTTTAGAAAAATTCAAATCGTGAACATTTTCTGGAGCCCGTGGAAAATGGCGATTTCCGAGCCAAAAAGTGCCCATTTGCGGGAAGTTTTGTTGTTCGCCTTCAACTGGAAGAAAAGTGCCACTGAAGCCCACCGAATGCTCAAGGAAGTTTACAGTGACCATGCTCTGAGCAAATCGCAGTGTTACAGGTGGTTTAAAAAATTCCAAAGTGGCTATTTTGAACTTGATAATGAACCACATGGAAAACCGCCCCAAAAGTTCGAGGACGCTGAACTGCAAGCTTTGTTGGATGAGGACAGTACCCAAATGCAGGAGAAACTCGCAAAACAGCTCCAGGTGTCTCAAGGTGCTGTTTCTCTACGTTTAAATAGCCTCGGAATGACCCAAAAGCTTTCCAGATGGGTCCCCCACGAGTTGAGCGAAAGGCAGCAATAACGGCATCTGGTAACCTGCGAAGGGCTGCTCGCCAGGCATGAAAAGAAGTCATTTTTGCACCGAATCGTAACTTCTGATGAGAAATGGATCCACTTTAGCAATCCTACGCGCCAAAAGTCGTGGGGCCTGCCCAGCCAATTTCCAAAACAGACGCCTAGGCCCAATCGCTTCGGAAAAAAGGCAATGCTTTGCATATGGTGGGACCAGACCGGCGTAGTATATTTCGAGCTCCTGAAACCTGGCAAAATGGTCAATACTAGTCGCTACGAACAACAAATGCACAGTTTGAGAGAGGCGTTGAATGAAAAAAGACCAGAATGGCGTGAAAAGCACAACAACCTGATACTGCAGCATGACAACGCTCCAGCCCACAACACTATGGTGGTCAAAAACACCATAAAAGACTTGGGCTGGAAACTCTAACCCCACCCGCCGTACTCACCAGACTTAGCGCCGTCGAACTACCACCTTTTCACATCTTTAGGACACGCCCTAAAAAAACAGGAATTTTCGAACTCAGACATACTCCGAAAATGACTTGTTGACTGGTTCGACTCAAAAGGAATAGAAATTTTCAGACAAGGAATTCGAAAATTGCCTGAAAAGTGGTCCGAGTGTATAGCTAATCAGGGCAGTTACTTTGAATAAAAAATCTTTTGTTGTATGGAATTGGTGAACTTTTGAATTCACTGAAAATTTTCGCGTTTCATACTAATAGACCTGGTATATGTTTGTTTTCTCCATTTAGTTATACTCCAAATATATGTAGAGACTAATATTAGCTCAATTAGGTTATATTGTATACAGTATAACATCCCTCTATAGAGAATCCCAATGGGACTGTGGTTCACTATAGCCATGATTCATTATAGCCATAGTTCACTATATTATAAAATAAAAATGGGGTTATTATTTCATGTTGGGAAATTTCCCTATATCCCAGGTTCATTTTTATCAAGGGTTTTACTCTATATATAAATTATTATCATTAAATATAGATAGATTTTACTTTGTTCCACTCTTTCCCACTGCTGACTCTGTGGTGAAATGATGTATAAGACTTGGGTTGATATATTTCACAGTGCTTGCCACCACTGCTGTGGACCCAAACTTACTTTATGATAGCAGTCAGGACAGTAGGAAGCTGTTTTATATGCCAAACACAAATAAATCAATAAGTTGCAGGAGGAAGTAGTATAACCAACTAGCTGAATTACCTGGGTAATGCCCGGGTTTTACCCGATTAAATATTTTTATTCAAATACTATTTGTTTCAATTATGAATTGGTGCCGTGAATGTCACTCTTGTAAAACTTCCAGCTCCAAACTTTGTGCGTTTTTAAAATATAAAAATGTAAATTCAATACAACAATATTTGAAAATTGTATTATTTTGATTTTTTTATATTAATATATTTTAAATTTTATATATACATAAAATGATAGCAAGTGATTCTTGCCCCTGGGCTGTCATTATGTCACTCAAGGTCATTATCCAATCCTGTCGCGCCGTGTTAGGACTCCACGTGGTCGTTTACTTCTGGAAGTTACTGCAGTGAGGCGCTGGTTGCGAGTGAAATAGGGAAAATTTGTCAATAACTCCAAGAATATTTGAGATAGAAGCCTGAAAATGGCACTATAAGTTTTTCCAGATTCAACTCTATATACTGTTAAAATTTCAGTCAGATTAGTTACGTATTGTGGACGTGTATAGCCGACATACATACACTGACTTTTATATATATAGGGATGTGTGGGTGCAGCAAGGAGAAGAGCATCTATGACTTTGAGGACTCAGACGACGATGCCCTGGTGGTGGATGAGAGCCGGCCTACAGAGAACCAACCTGACAACAGGCAGCAGCAGCCCGCACTCAAGCTGAGACTCTCCTGTAAGTTGCCAACCATAATCTCCCTATTCCGATTAAGCACAATTTGGATTAAAGCTACAAGAAATTTAGAACTAATCCAAATAAATGTTTCAGTAACAAGTGTTGTGACCATCATCAGACAAAAGAATGTGAGCTTCAGATCCTGAACTCTTTAAAATAGAATCTTCAAGTGATGGCATCAACATTGACTTTGGAATTCATTTTCTTCAGCTCATAGGAAGAATAACTTTTTAGAGGTCCATTGAGTCTATCAAAATGATAAGCACAATTTGGATTATAGATTATAGCTACAAGAAATTAAGACCTTTTTTTTTTGCTTATCCCTAGTACACGTGGTACAGGCCATGATAATCATGGTGGGTAGTTAGCGACTGCTTTTTACTGTAAGCGCACCACATGTCTACACATGTGAAAGCAGTTCGACTTTGACTTACAAATGTGCCAGAGCCCTGTTTGGTTACTTGCACTCGCTGGTGGGGTTGGACTTTTGCAAGAATCGGGGGCCATTGAGGAATTTTTTTTTTTATTACAAAAAAGTGCCCAATGCGGGAATCAAACCCGGGTTGTAGCGGTCGAAATCCAACGGTTTAGACTATCCTTCCACCGACCCCCTTCTTCTAGAACTAAGACTATTTGTTTAGAAATGGCTGCATCGGTTTATTTAGTTCCCAACATTTCAGTCTCTCTTCTCAGGGGGAACCATCATTTTTTAAATCCTATTTTCTACTTAGATATTTACACAATTTTCTAAAATACATGTAAAGTGTCGCGTATCTGCTACCAGCTGTGACCACCAGTTTAATCTACCGTACAGTAGACCTACCTCTCTCAACACCTAGTTGTAGATCCAAAGTGTCTTTTAGAGAGAGGTGTCCTCTTACTGGCAGAGAGTTGATAAACATGGGAATTTTGACAATGAAAACTGTCCTTTGTAGAGATGTTTCCTCTCATGGACTAGGTTCTACTGTACTGGACTGTTCAGAGGGAACAAGGAATGTATTGATAGCAACTCTGGACACATCAGCTCTTCTAGAACTGTAGAAATAACCACCTAGAGTTTGAAATGAATACCTCCAGCTATAGCAGTGTAGTTGTTAGAGTCCATTGTAGTACCTAGCTCTCTGTGTGTGCAGTCAACGGGAAACCCCTGGCAGCAGACATCAAGACAGAGGACCTGCCCCCCAACAAGAACGGCACCATAGACGACCTGCTCATAGCTTCCTCCATGGCCTCTATAGATGGTCCTCCGGCAGATGAGGAGGTGGACCTCAGGTGAGTACCTGCTCTAGGACCAAGTCCCTGCTGTTTTATAAATTTATACCTTCAACACTTTATTCTATTTATGACTTTTGTGAGGAGAGAAGTTGCCATACCTCTTTGAAATAAAGACACTCTGGCCAGAGAAGTTTATTTTATTTTAAAGCTAGTTTCAGCTTAAATCTTAATTTTACCTCACAATCTAAATATTTAGGGGTTTTCTATTCATTAAAATAATACCTTGTATCAATAGAGTACAAATATTAGGCCTCCAGGGAAAAGTATCTTTTCAGTGCAAAAAATAATTGAAAAGATACTTTTCCCTGGAGTCTGATATTTTTACTCAAAAGGGTTTTCTCTTTCCTGGCAGAGTTGTGCTAAAGAACGTGCTGTTTACTTCTCTGACATCTGTGGTGATCCATACTGTCACCTCCCAACTCTATATTCCCTACTTCTTTCTAAAAAATTTTTTAAAAGGCCCAAAATGTAGTTTGGTACCTGCAGCTCCAGAACACATTTTGGCTTGCATTAGATGCACTAAACAGGACCTTTGGGAGAGGCCGCTGCTCATCATAAAACAGCTTGAGGAGCATGAACTCATGGAATTCCTGTAATCTTTACACAAGGGGATAAGAAACAACAACAACAATATTCCCTACTTAATGGAAGAACAAGTTGAGAGCCCAAAGATTCCAATCTTCTATTATTATGCAGAATTAGAGCCTCCATTAGCCACTTTGTCACTTCTATACAAAGGACAGTTTTCAATGTCAAAATGATCATTTTTACCAACTAGTAACTCTCCAGTAAGATGAGACATCTCTCTCTAATGGACATTTTGGATCTGAAACTAGGTGTTGTTCTTTATACAGAGGTTCTACTATGGTGAAACAAATATGCCATAAGCTTTTGTGTTTGTTCAACTATTAAAAAACTTTTTAAATCAAATAGCCTCACATAGAAAGTTTTATGGTGAGCCATTTTATATTTAAAAAATAGCCTTTCTATTTTAGAAAAAGGCATCCCCTGATTGTGCTACTAAAAGTTGCTGAAAATTTGTGCATCTATTGGAATCGGTATCAACTAATCTTTGATTTTTTAATGATTCCAGACTATTGGCTGAATACTCTTTCTTGATCTTTAGAAAAAGAAATGTCCTTTTACCCCAGAGCAGCAAATTAGTAAAGATTGTAATTTTTGGCCATGAAAACTGTCCTCTGTAGAGGGGTGTCCTCTCATGGAGGTTCTACTGTCGTAGCAACAATGAAGAGCCTTGGTTCCAAAGCTTGCATTTAAAAAAAAAAAAAAATTTTGAAAGTTAATATTTTTATTTTTTAATTGATCTGTAAGTAAGTTGTGTGTACACTTCAATATAAGCGGTCTTCCCCTCTCTATATACCCACCCATCCATGTGTAGTCTTCTTCTTTCTTATCTCCACTTAATCATATCAGGGTATCAAGTCTGTGGAGCTTGATACTTTTGATGGTGTCTACTGGGGATAAGTAGAGCTAATCAATGGATGAATCAATACAGTCAATAATGTGTTCTGGGGTTGCAGGTTGAGAATTGTCCTTAGTACATAGTGGGAAAACCTTGCAAGCATTGTCCTTAGATGACCAGACTTAAGTCTAGAAATCAAGGGCTGTTGTTCCCTGAGGAAGACAATTGGTGCTTGTCCCTCCTGTTCTGTACCAATAATGTGCAGCAGTAGATATCCATATGTGACATGTATGTGTGTGTGAAGTGGGGGCAGGACCTCCCCCTCCACCAGAGAAGCCATCCAGGGCATGCTGTGCATGAGCAAGAGTGCCTTCCTGTTCAACAAGGAGCCCCAGGGGGCAGGGGGGCTGGCCAACAGCTCGGAGCCCCTGCACAACTACTCCCTGCTCAGCCAGCCCCGCAGGTTCCAGCCTGAGGATGAGTTTGAGGAGAGTCTCAAGAAATGCCACCAGGATGAAGACTTCAGTAAGTACATTCCAGGTGTGCTATTGCTTTCAACTGTGGATGTGCTGCTTGTATAGTGTAACCTTCTAGTGATGTCATAGCCATGGTTAAAACAATGGGACATTGTGATGTATCAGTGGAATCACCCAATGAGAGACCGTAGCCTAAAATATGACTATATAAACCCAGGAGGTGGTCTCTTATCAGGCTTACTGTCATGTCAGGTCAAGTTAGCCTTTCAACCAAAGCAGTCTCTAATGAAGAGACCAAGATAGATAAGGTTGAGCCATGTATCTTATGGAAGCTTCTACTGTATGGTGCTACCAGAGGATGATCTACTGCAGTTCTTTACTGCCTATATCACTTAGATTGATGGCCTTTTTGTAAATTTTATTCTGTCTTTATCCACCATTAAAGTGAAAACATCAAGCTCTCAGGGATAAGTTTCTATCTTTAAAATCTTTAAAAGATATTTTGTCCATGTGAAAGCCTTTCTACAGGAGAAAATACATTAGTATTGATTAAAGAACCATTGACCCCCCTTCTCTTGGAATTATTTTATTGGAAACTTCTCAACCCAAAGATATCTAGAAATAAAAGAGATAACTTTGAAATAAAAAATGAAATTTGCATAAATAAAAAAGAAAGCCTATTTGAATTTGTGTGGAGAGAGGAAAAATAGTTTGAGGAATTGCTCCCTACTTCTCAGTCTTACTTGTTATAACACCCTCTTTTATACCAGAAACTTGGTTGTTGTCCCACCAATTGTTTTACCCATGGTTATATTGACAACATCTTGGTCCCTAGTGATGGCATTCTAGCTAATTGAATAATAATCTGAATTCCCTCAGCAGAACTGACTGCTACAGGACGCATCCCTAGGTGGCAGATAGGGGAATGACTTTCACATATGAAGGCCAGCTGCGAAACAAGCAGAATAACTCTGATGAATAAGCAGTCACGGACCAACAGCACTATTGTTAGAAAGAGGAGAAAGAAATCTTTAAAAATCCTGAGTTCAACTGACCCGGATACGGAGGCGTCTGCTTTCATGTTAGGAATGGCCTCAAACTACAGGCAATGTCAGACTTTCACCAAAATGTGTCTGAATGCCATGAAAACGAAAGCTGCACCTCTACACCCCATTCCATGAGATCAAGCTCGAGGAGCATGGAATTCATGTATTCTTTACACAAGGGGATATGAAACAACAAAATCTGAATAAGAATTATTAAACCTAGAAAGAGGGAGCGAAGACCCTTCAAAATATTTTAATGTTTAAAATCCCTTTTCACACATCCAGGTACAATTTCTCTATTGACCATAGATATGTTGATATGAATCTCCTTTATCTTCAAGATACACATGCTATTCTCTTATGTTTTCACACATCTCTCTAGGTTGAGAAAAAGCAATGCCCCAAAATATATCTCTAAAAAATCTCTTTGCCTGCCTTAATCAAAGTTCTAATATCTAAAAAACAACACTTCAAAGATAACAAACCATTTCCACCGTGGCAGGCAATATTTATCAACCTATGATAGCTCTTAGTATTGGTTTGTCTATGTTAAACCTTTTGTTGTGTTAACTTGATTGCTTCTTCTTTATACTTGAGTTAAAGCTATACATTAACTTTTCCCATATATCTACCACGCCTAAATGAATACTTTGGATCAACACAACCCATCTAAAGGTACTAAATCTTAGTTAAAGGTATGCTTGCTTGATTTTTTGTAGGATTATCTTTGCCACTGAGATTGATTTAAATTTATTAATACAGTAAAACTTCTTTGCAAAGGACACTTAATTGCAGAGCAAAAGCTTACCGGAGAGTTGTTACATAGTAAAAATGTCTTTTGTAGAGAGGTGTCCTCTAGCCAGAGTCTCCTCTCATGGAGGTTTTACTGTATTGATTTATTAATAGTCAGTTTTATACTTTTTTTAAGGCTAACTTTTATTAATTCTTTGACTGCCTTTCACTGGCCTTTGAGCAACATTGAGATTTCATTCAGATGGCACTCGCCCGCCAGCCTGTGAGTACAAGTCTTTACTCAGGTGCCTATCATTTAAAACATAAATTTGTAGGAAGAAGATACTCATGTACAAAGAGAGGCACCTCTCCCTTTAAAACTCTGCATTAAAATAATACATTTTGTTTACCACCCCCAGTACAAATCATAATGTTGGTGATAAGGAATGTGCCCAGCACCAGTTTTGTCAAATTTGACCACTTTCATAACTCCCTCCTAGGATGTTATGAAATTGAAGCCACCTCTTGTACTGATAGCCTGAAGCCTTGAGGTATAGAGGTTGTTGTCTGAATTATGTAGATTATGTAGAGCACTACTGTTTCAGTCTACCTAGGACTGGAGGAGAACTCGGACGAAGAGATGTATGTCTTCAAGCCCCGGGGAGGCAAGATCAACAAGGATGACAACTGGAACCCTAAAGGTGAGGAGTGTGGAAGTGTAGCAGCAGTTACTGACAGCAGCTGTGTGCAGCCAAGCTCACCCCCAACCTCCCCAAACCTGTCCGTCCTGTCAGAGAGGGAGTCAAGAAGGAGGCCATTGAGACTGGACTGGCAGCTGCGGCTGCCAAGCTGGCCCACCTTCCTGTAAGTTCCCTGGTGTTACATTGGATGGGTGTGTGACCTAGGTGATAGCTTTTAAAACTAGGACTAAAGTGATTGTGTTCATTACAAGTTGCACCAGCTTTCTAAGCTGAGGTTCAATTTGTGGATTATAGGTTAGAATCAAAAGGTAACAAAATCAGAATTATTGAAATATATAATTTTGGTCTTGTTACCATTCAAAGCTATCCCTTCTTCTACTGGAACTAAAGAATAAGATTAGACAACACAATGGTTTAAATTACTGATTCACATAACACTTGATCTTAGCCAAGAATCTCTAACAGGAGAGAGTTTGGCATAAAAAGAAAGGTCTCCTCTCCCGTCAAAATAGACCCTAAAACTAAGAACTATCTATTTACTGTCTCCGCAAGATACTTATAGAGCCACAACACCAGCTTTGACAAATTCAGAACGTCCACCTGGAGTATAGCTCTCGTCATTCCAGGGCAGAGATCCACACTGGATTCATGGAATCTGCAGAGGTGACTTTGTCACTGACACAAGTCTGCTAGTTTACAGAGACAGTGATTGTGTTTAGTTCTAGCTTCTATTTTGTGACCGGAGAGATAATATTTACTTTTATAGATGTGAATATTCTTCCCAGACAAATTTCCATCTAGAGTTAGATATGTAAAAGCTATAGAAAACTATATGCAAAGGGAGTCTTTTTAAAGGGAAGTTAATTATTTGGTAGGAATAATTCCCAGAGGGAATTAGCCACAAATATTTCCCCTTTTTCCCTTTGGCTTAAAAGTTTTGGTCACTTTTATTTTATTAGCTTTCCTTTATAAACCAAACACTAAACAGTTACCTTCTTCAGTTTTTTACCTACCACCTGTTATATGAATCAGCTATATATTTTTATCCCCTTGTGTAAAGATTACACAAATTCCATGAGTTCATGCTCCTCGAGCTGTTTTATGATAAGTCTCTCCCAAAGGTCCTGTTTAGTGCATCTAATGCAAGCCAAAAAATGTGTTCTGGAGCTGTGGGTGCAAAGCTACATTTTGGGCAATGAAGGCCATTGTTATGTCAGTATTGAACCAGTAAAAGAAAGGATAGCTTTGAAGTTAAGTCCATATTCATTGTACAAACATCTACTCAGGAAGCCCCCGACCATACAGTGACATTTGGCTACTATAAAATTGTTCTTGTTGAAAGATTTGTTCAATCTTGGCCTTGACTGTGTGGTTAAATACAGTAGATCTTCCATGAAAGAACTCCCAGGCAAGTCAAACATATCCTGATCTCTTGATGAAGATTTGGTTGGGTAGGAACAAGTTGATTTTACAAAGGTTTATAAGATAGGTATATCATGAGAGGTTTAGTATAATATGTTGTGGATATGTTAAATGATTTATTTAACAGGTAGTTGTTTTGAAAGGGAAGTATAACAGGGATTGACCTGAAGGATTATTGCATGCAAGAAACAAAAAATCAAAACACACAGCTGTTGTTCTTAGGCAGACTGCCTCCTTGTGGTGGCAGCTAGAACAAGTTAGCCCTGGCTTACAACATTGTTCTTGATCTTTTTTCATTCTTGCAAAAGTCCAACCAGTGAGTGTAAGTAATCAAACAAGGTACTCTGCACCTTGCAAGTTACTTCTTTCTACATGCATAGACATTTGGTGCACTTACAGTAAATGATAGCTGCTAACCATGATTATCATGGCCTGTACCATATGTGCTTGGAATAAGTAAAAATATGCTTCCCTTGGTAAAATAGAAATTTGTTGTTGCTTCCCAAGTATAATTTGTTCTTAATGAGATTTGTTGGGATGTTGTGTACAGTCCCCCAAGAGGCAGTACATCAGGAAAAAGCCCCTCCCTCCACCCCCGGCTAAACCCAAGGAAGAACCTCTGGATGAAATGCCTTCAACCTCCTCTGGAGGAGCTGTCAAGAGGCCGTCAGCTTCTGTTAATATAGGTAGATATATAACTTGTACCACCAAGATCTCTCATATAAAGACTGCCACATTAGTTGTCCCCTTTAGCATGGAGATTCATGGTAGTTTCAAATACAGTAGAACATACTCTATATGGGGACAGCTCGCTAGAACATCTCTCAACAATAGACAGTTTTATTGCCAAAACATTTTTACAAATTACAGTGGACCCTCGGTTTACGAGCACCTTGGAGTACGAGCTTTTCGCAGTACGAGCAAAATTTTTTGAAAAATTTTACCTCGGATTACGAGTGAAATTTCGCATTACGAGCAACTCGTGATGGTTGCCCGTAATCGTGATGGATGAAAATTCACTGGGATCCCTCCCTTCAGATCAGATTCGGGAAATATGTAAAATGTGGGAAACTGTGCAATTGTTCGTAGCAAGAAGAATTGCCCGAGTTTCAATTATTAAAAATAAGAAATTAGTTTCGCACTACGAGCGTTTTGGAGTACGAGCATGGCTCTGGAACGGATTATGCTCGCAAACCGAGGGTCCACTGTAAAAACTTTCCAGTAAGAGAACAACTCTCTTCTCTAACGGATACTTTAGGTCTGCAACACCAGGTGTAGAGTGGTCTCTCTCTCTAAAGGACAACACCTAGTTGCAGAGCCAATTTGTTATTTAGCTAAAGGTATCCTCTTATCGAAGAGAGCAGCTAAATTGGTAAACATCATCATTTTGCTGATGTCCTATGAAACTTCAATATGAAGAAGAGAGTTTATATAATCTGGCGGATAGAGGAACGACCTTCAGATATGAAGGCCAGCTGCGAAACAAGCAGAATAACTCTGACAAATAAGCAGTCGCGGACCAACAGCAGCATTGTTAGAAGAGGAGTAGACCTCTTTAAAAATCCTGACTTCAACTGACCCGGTTGATGGACCTCAGCAAGGGTCCCACTCCAGGGATACGGAGGAGCTGTGTCTGTACTCATGTTAGAGTCGGCAGCAAAGGCGTCTGCTTCCATGTTAGGAACGGCCTCAAACTACAGGCAAAGTCAGACTTTCACCAAAGTGTGCCTGGATCATGGTGCCATGATCAACGAAAGCTGCACCCCTATACCCCATTCCATGAGATCAGATGTTTATATATTCTGAGAACACAATGTATAGACCTTGAGAGGATATAAGAGCCATGGTTTCAACTGCAGAGTAGTCCATTCAGAGGGCAATTTTCATATTCTTTTTATACCTGGGTTCATTTTTCTAGTAATTATTACCTGAGAAAAATTATTTCTTTTACCAACATGCATTACCTATTGCAGTAGAACCTCCACAAGAGGATACTCACGCTAGAGGACAACTCTCTACAAAGTACAGTTTTCATTTGCAAAATTACCATTTTTACAGTTTAGCAACTCTTCATTAAGAGGACACCTCTCTCTAAAGGACACTTTGGCTCTGCAATTAGGTGTCCTTTACAGGAAGGTTCTACTGTATTAAGAAAACAGTGTTTTCTCCTCATCTGCTTGGCACCTGCAGCTCTAGAACACATTTTGGCTTGTATTAGATATACTAAACAGGACCAATGTGAGAGGCCACTGCTTATCATAAAACAGCTTGAGGAGCATGAACACATGGTATTCGTGTAATCTTTGCACATGGGGACAGCAAAAGTGTTTTCTCCTCATCTGCTTGGCCCCTGCAGCTCCAGAAGAAATTTTGGCTTGTATTAGATGTACTAAACAGGACCTTTGGGAGAGGCCACTGCTTATAAAACAGCTTGAGGAGCATGGACTCATGGAATTTATGTAATCTTTGCACATGGGGATAACAAGTGTTTTCTCCTCATCAATAAGGTGTTGGTTGATGTAGCAGCCAAGAAGCCCAAGAAAGGGTTTGCCACCACAAAGCAGAGGCTGGGGAAGATACTGAAGATCCACAAGATGCTCTACTAGCAGCCAACTCTAGCTCTGACAAGGAAGATTATCTACGGACCCTTTCCTCCAAAATTTCTTATTTACTGCTGCGGCCTCCTATGAGAATACCACAGCAGTATGGATTGGTGGATAGAATTGTAGCTTTTATATATTTTTTCCTCTCTCTCTCATTGGCCCCATTCCAAAATTATAATTTTTGGTGTGTTTCACCAACTCTCTCGATAGGTTGGTTGGGAGGCTGTAGTCTCAGAGGATACAAAAGTAGCACAACTTGTAAATAAAAAACAACAATAAAAGCCCAATGGTAACTGTGATATATAAATAACAACAGCGTGTTGTGTATATTGATTGTAAAAGTTTAACAAAATCATATGTGTTTAGTTTCTTTTTTTCTAAATTTTATTTTCTCTCTCTTTATATACTTTACTCTTACATATTTGTGGTTTATCTACTCTGTTAGTTTTTTAATCTTTAAAAAAAAAATGTTTACACTCAGAAAAATGGATATTTTGGTATAAAAAAATTCAACTAACATCTTCAATAGTGTTTTTTTTTTTTCAATTTCCTTTAAAGTTTTTGTAAAGCTCTGTGTGTATAAATCAGCATTCTATGTTTGTATATTGATGTCATGTATATAGACTCCCTCAGAACTGTCATTTCTCTCATACATCCCGCTCTCACAGTCAGCAACCTTTTGTCATGCCGGCAATTTTATATAAAGCTATATTCATACATACTATAGTCATATTTTGGTTTTTTTTCTATGCATTGTTTGTTTGTAAATTATACATCTTTTATCACCTCTTGTGTATAAAAAAGTATTTCTCTCCCACAGATTTCAAATTGCCTATTTATATTTATAAATTCTCCATATCTCCTTGTTTGACCTACTATTAACATATGGTAGGGATTGGTTCTCAAATGTGTTGTGTATAAGACAAAATCTGCTTCAGTCATCTTTGTTTGTTTTCCCTCTAAACATCTGTTATTTATTTCTCATCTTTTGTTTTATAAGCTAAACAACATTGAATAAATTATTTTATTATTGAGTGCTGTGTCTTTTATTGATGGGATATATATATATACACTCTCTCTGGCTGTATCCTACGTGAACAGTTCTCTCAGATACAAAACATGACTGATTCTTTGAAATTTTTAAAATTATCTCTAGTACCTACGTGGTACAGGCCATGATAATCATCTTCTTCTTCTTTCTTATCGCCACTCAATCATATTAGGGTATCAAGCTTGTAGAGCTTGACAACCATCATGACTGGGTGGAGCAGAATGCGTCTGCCTTTGTCATTAAGACTGGGAGCACTACTCAGTGGCAGGCTGACTTAGCTCCAAAAGAAATGGCCACTTCTGACATGAGGAACAGATGCCATGTACATCCGCTCCTAACATGGAGTACAGATCATCCTGTATCCCTGGATTAGGAGCCCTTACAGGGTACTATCAGCAGGGCCAGCTGAGCCCAGGTTTTTTTAGTGAGCTTGTTACTGCTCCCCCTCCTCCTTTTTCATCCGGGCTTGGGACTGGCAAAGGCGGAGTTCATGGTGGGTAGAAGTTGGCAACTGCTTTTAATATAAGTGCACCACATGTTTACACATGTGAAAAGCAGTTTGACTTTTGCACTTACAAATGTGCCAGAGCCCCAATTGGTTATTTGCACTCGCTGGTGGTGTTGGAATTTTGCAAGAATCGGAAGCCATTGGAGCTTTTTTTTTTTTTTTTTTTAATTAGAAAAAAAAGGGCTCAATGCGGGATTCGATCCTGGGTCATAACGGTTGAAAACCAACAGTTTAGACCACCAACCCCCACATGGTAGATTGAGAATGGATAGTTGATTCAGCTGTTTCCTTAACAAGACAAAGAGACAACAGTGATGTTTCCTGTGGTCTCTTATGGCTAAGGGAGCTGAACCATCAGAAAAGATTAAAAAAAAGGATGCTTTCATAATTTGGACATGGAGAAAGATATTAAGAGAGTTATAACTTCTCCTTTACCGGTCCCAAGCCTGGATGAAAAAGGAGGAGGGGGGAGCAGTAACATGCTTGCTAAAAAACCTGGGCTCATCTGGCCCGGCTGATAGTACCCTGTAAGGGCTCTTAATCCAGGGATACAGGATGAGTTTGTACTCCATGTTAGGAGCAGCTGTACATGGTGTCTGTTCCTCATGTCAGAGGCAGCCATTTATTTCAGCGCTAAGTCGGCCTGCTACTGAGTAGTGCTCCCAGTCTTAATGACAAAGGCATTCTACTTCACCCAGTCATGAAAATAAGAAAGAAGAGGACTATGGAGATCAATAAAAGGAAAATTTCAAACTTGAATAAATATAATCCTGGTAGATCTCTATAGTGCCAAATAAGTAAACAAAGACACTGACCTACTTAGGACATATAATAAGATAAAAGGTATTAGATGTTCATTTAATGAAAAATTGTAGGAAGA
>CP092869.1:5264024-5305490 GCA_030710605.1 Cordylochernes scorpioides | reverse complement strand
CCCGCCCCACAAGCCCAAGCTGGTGCCTAATGACACCACCACCCCTCTCAAACTACGGATCCCCCATAGCAGGTTAATCAGGTACTTCCTTCCCCTCTACCAGGTGCTCTTGTCATGGCAAATAAACACTGTGTCTTTATAAAATAGAAATATATTATGATACATTAGCGCGCCATCTGTTATCAAAATTCCAAACTATTATAGACGCGTATGATTCTTTTTAAAAATTAAACAATTTATACTGCCCTTACTGCAATGGAAAAATTAATGTTTAGAAATACGTTGTGAAAATGTCTAACAAAAATATATCATGAAAATGTTTCATAAAATCAAATTAAAAAGAAAGGAGCTTGTCAAATCACCACAATTTGTGGCCAAGATTTTAGGTTGGTCTAATCTTGTTGTCATTATAACCACTGTTATAAAACTTGGGACCTTAGAATTATGATGCTATAGCCAAGTTGCTGTTATGAAGAGATTCCACTGTATCAAATATGGGCTAAGTTGACTTTGTATATAACAAGCAGACAAGAAATCCACAGTATGTACCATGTACTTTCTAAAATAGTATGTAAATAGAAGTGACCACCCTCCTGTCATATGAGAGATACAAAGTACTGTTTGCTCTAATTGTGACCAAGAGTTTTTAAATTGTACCAAGATGGTATTATGGCTGGAAATTTCAGCACAGTATAGTCACTAAAAGTTGAACGCGACTTGATATAGCTAACAACAACAATGTTTGTGCTTGGGCATAGTTTAGTGATTTAAAGATGTTCACCTTTTTACAACTAATATGGTAAACTTTACAGCTATAACAAATTTCTTTATATATATACTTCAACAATTTTCTAGTCCTCTTAACAAATACCTCTCTGCACCTTGTAAGACCTTTAAAAGTTCTCACAAAGTACAGGCAGTCGTGGTCGAGGCAGAGTGGAAAGCTTGGGACTGTCCACACAAAAAACGAAGACACAGTTGCACTAAGAAAGTTCCGTTAACAGATAAAAGTTGAGCTAGGAGCGAAAGATGGAGATAGAAGAGTTCTTACTAACTACATGTTAGATGAGATCGACATGAGGTACGACCGACGCGGGCTTGCACTGAGTTAGTACGGTTTTACTATCCACGCCCGTTGAAGAACGTTTTGTTCGAAAGCTTGCGGTATTAAAGAAATTTACACAAGAGGCTCCTCTTAATGTTTATTATTGTTTTTTAATTAACAAAATCTCTTTACAGCAAGGAAACTCAATTTTAGTCTAGCCTCTTCATTTAAAAATATTATAAAAATGTATTTAAAAATGGCTTACACAAAAATGTAAAAAGAGATGACAATGAAGGTATGTCACCTGTATAAACACCAGCCGCCCTAGCACTAAGTTGTCCCATTCTCTCACTGACTACAAGTACCATCTTGGTCTTGAGGTGGGTAATGCCAGCCATCACCTCGACCTGCCCACTCTGTGGGAAAGAACTCGTTGGCGGAGTCTTTCCCATGATGGGCACCACCAATTTTATATATATGAAATAAGTTGAGTTACTGTTGACTCTTGTGTAGAGAATCCTGCCGATTAACTTTGTGATGATGAAGTGTTGACTCTCGCTATACTGTGTTAACCGAGAGGAACAGTCAGGATGTAGAGTTTTCCAGTACCTCTCTGCACCTTGTAAGACCTTTAAAAGTTCTCACAAAATACAGGCAGTCATGGTTGAGGCAGAGTGGAAAGCTTGGGACTGTCCACACAAAAAACGAAGACACAGTTGCACTAAGAAAGTTCCGTTAACAGATAAAAGTTGAGCTAGGAGCGAAAGATGGAGATAGAAGAGTTCTTACTAACTACATGTTAGATGAGATCGACATGAGGTACGACCGACGCGGGCTTGCACTGAGGGTGAACTAACTGTATTTTTGGCTAAAGACGGGGGCCTTTATATACCTTTTCTGAGAAAGGGGGTATTGCATTTCAGCACATGCGAGAGGGGCGTGGATCGTCTGGCGAAACTGTACACTGGCGCCGTGGCCGTTTCCATCTTTAGACTTTGTTGTTTTGGCAATACTATATGCTCGATCTCTGCTTTAGCTCAACTCTTAATCAATTACAGAGTTTATTTATTTATCCACTTTGTACAAATTGCATTACATATGATGATGTAAAGACACATGTCAATAATACGTATAATCATTAACAGATGTGTTTCTATTATACAACATTAAAATCTTGTTATAAGTTATTTACAATATGGGTTTGTTGGTTTACCATATATATGTATATTTATCAATTTTATTCTTTACATTTATTTATCCTTATTTAATCTTATTTATATTTAGTATTTCTAACCTTATATATAATCATATATGACTTTGAAATAAAGTAGTTTCAATCTCTCACTGACTACCAATGTCTTAGAGAAGAAAGATTTCTAGGAAAACCCAGCAACTGACATCTGACAATATC
Organism: Cordylochernes scorpioides; assembly: GCA_030710605.1. NCBI lineage: Eukaryota > Metazoa > Arthropoda > Arachnida > Pseudoscorpiones > Chernetidae > Cordylochernes > Cordylochernes scorpioides. Next base: position 5,303,034 of record CP092869.1, on the reverse strand, counting down.
AACGAGATAACAGCCAAATCTCATATGAGAGACTTGTGCAAACAGATTATTCAATTTTCACAGAAGATTTACCACAAGAGTACACAAGAGCCAATAATAGTTATCCTTTCATTGCCTATCTTTTGTCTTTTCTGCTTCTATAAATACAAACACTGTATACAAGTCCCATTTCAAATGTTTAAACTTCCCATTTTTCAGTTTAGGAATTTTTTGCATAGGACACAAAAGTCTTAATGAAGTCTTATGTAGGCATATATCATATACCCATGTTTTTATTCCTTTATATGTTTGTTTTCTCCATTTAGTTATACTCCAAATATATGTAGAGACTAATATTAGCTTAATTAGGTTATATTGTATACAGTAAAACATCCCTCTATAGAGAATCCCAATGGGACTGTGGTTCACTATAGCCATGATTCATTATAGCCATAGTTCACTATATTATAAAATAAAAATGGGGTTATTATTTCATGTTGGGAAATTTCCCTATATCCCAGGTTCATTTTTATCAAGGGTTTTACTCTATATATATAAAAATCTACATTATTATCATTAAATATAGATAGATTTTACTTTGTTTCACTCTTTCCCACTGCAGACTCTGTGGTGAAATGATGTATAAGACTTAATAAAGGGTTGATATATTTCACAGTGCTTGCCACCACTGCTGTGGACCCAAACTTACTTTATGATAGCAGTCAGGACAGTAGGAAGCTGTTTTATATGCCAAACACAAATAAATAAGTTGCAGGAGGAAGTAGTATAGCAACTAGCTGAATTACCTGGGTAACGCCCGGGTTTTACCAGATTAAATATTTTTATTCAAATACTATTAGTGTCATGATTTGGTGTGGCGTGGATGTCACTCTTGTAAAACGTCCCGCTCCAAACTTTGTGTGTTTTTTTAAAATATAAAAATAAAAATGTAAATTTTCACAACAATATTTGAAAATTGTATTATTTTGATTTTTTATATTAATATATTTTAAATTTTATATATACATAAAATGATAGCAAGTGATTCTTGCCCCTGGGCTGTCATTACGTCACTCAAGGTCATTATCCAATCCTGTCGCGCTGTGTTAGAACTCCACGTGGTTGTTTACTTCTGGAAGTTACCGCAGTGAGGCGCTGGTTGCGAGTGAAATAGGGAAAATTTGTCAATAACTCCAAGAATATTTGAGATAGAAGCCTGAAAATTTTCCTATAAGTTTTTCCAGATTCAACTCTATATACTGTTAAAATTTCAGTCAGATTAGTTACGTATTGTGGACGTGTATAGCCGACATAGATACACTGACTTTTATATATATAGGGATGTGTGGGTGCAGCAAGGAGAAGAGCATCTATGACTTTGAGGACTCAGACGACGATGCCCTGGTGGTGGATGAGAGCCGGCCTACAGAGAACCAACCTGACAACAGGCAGCAGCAGCCCGCACTCAAGCTTAGACTCTCCTGTAAGTTGCCAACCATAATCTCCCTATTCCGATTAAGCACAATTTGGATTAAAGCTACAAGAAATTAAGAACTAATCCAAATAAATGTTTCAGTAACAAGTGTTGTGACCGTCATCAGACAAAAGAATGTAATAGAGGAGAGCTTCAGATCCTGAACTCTTTAAAATAGAATCTTCAAGTGATGGCATCAACATTGACTTTGGAATTCATTTTCTTCAGCTCATAGGAAGAATAACTTTTTAGAGGTCCATTGAGTCTATCAAAATGATAAGCACAATTTGGATTATAGATTATAGCTACAAGAAATTAAGACCTTTTTTTTTTTTTTTTTGCTTATCCCTAGTACACGTGGTACAGGCCATGATAATCATGGTGGGTAGTTAGCGACTGCTTTATACTGTAAGCGCACCACATGTCTACACATGTGAAAGCAGTTCGACTTTGCACTTACAAATCTGCCAGAGCCCCGTTTGGTTACTTGCACTCGCTGGTGGGGTTGGACTTTTGCAAGAATCGGGGGGCCATTTGAGCATTTTTTTTTTAAACATAAAAAGTGTCCAATGCGGGAATCGAACCCGGGTCGTAGTGGTCGAAACCAAACGGTTTAACCAGCCTTCCACCGACCCCCAATTAAGACCTAATCCAAATAAATTAACAGTGTGTGACATTTTGGTAACAGCATTGTTTGGAGTAGTTCTTAATTTCTTGTCTCCCTATTCTCTATATAAGAAGAAACACAAGTCGGGAGAAGAAATTCTTCTATACAGGGATGATGGAACAAGGCCAAGACACCATTCTATGGGTACAAAATGTGGCATTGGTTTATACTATATACACTTTCATGAAAATGATTTTGTACCCGTAGAAGGGCATCTTGCCTGAAAGCTTGTACAATCATCCCAGTATTAAAGAAGCTCTTCTGCCCGACTTATGTTTCTTCTTTTCTTTTTTTTTTTTTTTGCTTATCCCTAATACAAGTAGTACAGGCCATGACAATCATGTTGTTGTTGTTGTTTCTTATCCCCTTGTGTAAAGATTACACGAATTCCATGAGTTTATGCTCTTCGAGCTGTTTTATGATGAGCAGCGGCCTCTCCCAAAGGTCCTGTTTATTGCATCTAATGCAAGCCAAAATGTATTCTGGAGCTGCAGATGCCAAGCTACATTTTGGGCAAGTGGGGTAGATTTTGTTATTATTTTCTATCTTCAATGGCTTGAGATGGCCTGTTCTAAATCTTGTTAGTGTTGTTTGCTGACAATCATGGTGGGTAGAAGTAGGCGACTGCTTTTACTGTAAGTGCACCACAGGTCTACACATGTGAAAAGCAGTTCGACTTTGACTTACAAATGTGCCAGAGCCCTGTTTGGTTACTTGCACTCGCTGGTGGGGTTGGACTTTTGCAAGAATCGGGGGCCATTGAGGAATTTTTTTTTTTATTACAAAAAAGTGCCCAATGCGGGAATCAAACCCGGGTCGTAGCGGTCGAAATCCAACGGTTTAGACTATCCTTCCACCGACCCCCTTCTTCTAGAACTAAGACTATTTGTTTAGAAATGGCTGCAATGGTTTATTTAGTTCCCAACATATCAGTTACTCCCTGTCACTCTTCTCAGGGGGAATCATCATTTTTTAAATCCTATTTTCTACTTAGATATTTACACAATTTTCTAAAATACATGTAAAGTGTCGCGTATCTGCTACCAGCTGTGACCACCAGTTTAATCTACCGTACAGTAGACCTACCTCTCTCAACACCTAGTTGTAGATCCAAAGTGTCTTTTAGAGAGAGGTGTCCTCTTACTGGCAGAGAGTTGATAAACATGGGAATTTTGACAATGAAAACTGTCCTTTGTAGAGAAGTTTCCTCTCATGGACTAGGTTCCAATGTACTGGACTGTTCAGAGGGAACAAGGAATGTATTGATAGCAACTCTGGACACATCAGCTCTTCTAGAACTGTAGAAATAACCACCTAGAGTTTGAAATGAATACCTCCATCTATAACAGTGTAGTTGTTAGAGTCCATTGTAGTACCTAGCTCTCTGTGTGTGCAGTCAACGGGAAGCCCCTGGCAGCAGACATCAAGACAGAGGACCTGCCCCCCAACAAGAACGGCACCATAGACGACCTGCTCATAGCCTCTTCCATGGCCTCTATAGATGGTCCTCCGGCAGATGAGGAGGTGGACCTCAGGTGAGTACCTGCTCTAGGACCATTCATCTTGAAGTCCCTGCTGTTTTATAAATTTATACCTTCAACACTTTATTCTATTTTACTTATTTATGACTTTGTGAAGAGAGAAGTTGCCATACTTCTTTGAAATAAAGACACTCTGGCCAGAGAAGTTTATTTTATTTTAAAGCTAGTTTCAGCTTAAATCTTAATTTTACCTCACAATCTAAATATTTAGGGGTTTTCTATTCATTAAAATAATACCTTGTATCAATAGAGTACAAATATTAGGCCTCCAGGGAAAAGTATCTTTTCAATGCAAAAATAATTGAAAAGATACTTTTCCCTGGAGTCTGATATTTTTACTCAAAAGGGTTTTCTCTTTCCTGGCAGAGTTGTGCTAAAGAACGTGCTGTTTACTTCTCTGACATCTGTGGTGATCCATACTGTCACCTCCCAACTCTATATTCCCTACTTCTTTCTAAAAAATTTTTTAAAAAGCCCAAAATGTAATTTGGTACCTGCAGCTCCAGAACACATTTTGGCTTGCATTAGATGCACTAAACAGGACCTTTGGGAGAGGCCGCTGCTCATCATAAAACAGCTCGAGGAGCATGAACTCATGGAATTCATGTAATCTTTACACAAGGGGATAAGAAACAACAACAACAATATTCCCTACTTAATGGAAGTTGAGAGCCCAAAGATTCCAATCTTCTATTATAATGTAGAATTAGAGCCTCCATTAGCCACTTTGTCACTTCTATTACAAAGGACAGTTTTCAATGTCAAAATGATCATTTTTTACCAACTAGTAACTCTCCAGTAAGATGAGACATCTCTCTCTAATGGACATTTTGGATCTGAAACTAGGTGTTGTTCTTTATACAGAGGTTCTACTATGGTGAAACAAATATGCCATAAGCTTTTGTGTTTGTTCAACTATTAAAAAACTTTTTAAATCAAATAGCCTCACATAGAAAGTTTTATGGTGAGCCATTTTATATTTAAAAAATAGCCTTTCTATTTTAGAAAAAGGCATCCCCTGATTGTGCTACTAAAAGTTGCTGAAAATTTGTGCCATCTATTGGAATCTGTATCAACCAATCTTTGATTTTTTAATGATTCCAGACTATTGGCTGAATACTCTTTCTTGATCTTTAGAAAAAGAAATGTCCTTTTACCCCAGAGCAGCAAATTAGTAAAGATTGTAATTTTTGGCCATGAAAACTGTCCTCTGTAGAGGGGTGTCCTCTCATGGAGGTTCTACTGTCGTAGCAACAATGAAGAGCCTTGGTTCCAAAGCTTGCATTTAAAAAAAAAAAAATTTTTGAAAGTTAATATTTTTATTTTTTAATTGATCTGTAAGTAAGTTGTGTGTACACTTCAATATAAGCGGTCTCCCCCTCTCTATATACCCACCCATCCATGTGTAGTCTTCTTCTTTCTTATCTCCACTTAATCATATCAGGGTATCAAGTCTGTGGAGCTTGAGACTTTTGATGGTGTCTACTGGGGATAAGTAGAGCTATTCAATGGATGAATCAATACAGTCAATAATGTGTTCTGGGGTTGCAGGTTGAGAATTGTCCTTAGTACATAGTGGGAAAACCTTGCAAGCATTGTCCTTAGATGACCAGACTTAAGTCTAGAAATCAAGGGCTGTTGTTCCCTGAGGAAGACAATTGGTGCTTGTCCCTTCTGCTCTGTACCAATCATGTGCAGCAGTAGATATCCATATGTGACATGTATGTGTGTGTGAAGTGGGGGCAGGACCTCCCCCTCCACCAGAGAAGCCATCCAGGGCATGCTGTGCATGAGCAAGAGTGCCTTCCTGTTCAACAAGGAGCCCCAGGGGGCAGGGGGGCTGGCCAACAGCTCGGAGCCCCTGCATAACTACTCCCTGCTCAGCCAGCCCCGCAGGTTCCAGCCTGAGGATGAGTTTGAGGAGAGTCTCAAGAAATGCCACCAGGATGAAGACTTCAGTAAGTACATTCCAGGTGTACTATTGCTGTCAACTGTGGATGTGCTGGTTGTATAGTTGAACCTTCTAGTGATGTCATAGCCATGGTTAAAACAATGGGACATTGTGATGTATCAGTGGAATCTCCCATGAGAGACCATAGCCTAAAATATGACTTTATACACTCAGTCTCTCCTGGAGGTGGTCTCTTATCAGGCTTACTATCATGTCAGGTCAAGTTAGCCTTTCAGCCAAAGCGGAGTTTTTGATGAAGAAACCATGTGCCATGTGCTGGTATCCTATGGAAGATTGTATGACCAAGTTGCTGTTAATACCAGAGGATTTACTGCCACATATATTGATGGCCTTTTTATAAATATGATTCTGTCTTTGTAGCTTTATCAAAGTGAAGACTTCCAGGGATAACTTTCTTTTTTAAAAATGTCATTCAGATCTCTTAGCTTTTGTCCATGAAAGCCTGTCTACAGAAGAAAATACAATGTTAATGTATTGATTAAAGAACCGTTATCTAGAAATAAACATTTGCATGAATAAAAAAGAAAGCCTATTTGGATTTTTGTGGAGAGAGGAAAAATATTTTGAGGAATTGTGCTCCCTATACTTCTCAGTCTTACTTACAGTTGTTCTAATATGCTCTTTTATACTGGCAACCTAGTCCCACCTATTGTTTTAACCATGGTTATATTGATCTTGGCCCCAAGTGATGGTGCTCTAGCTAGGTTCAACTAATTGAATAATAATCTGAATTCCCTCAGCAGAGCTGACTGCTACAGGGAATGATGACCTTCAGATATGAAGGCCAGCTGTGAAACAAGCAGAATAACTCTTGACAAATAAGCAGTCATGGACCAACAGCAGCATGGTTAGAAAGAAGAGAAAGAACTCTTTAAAAATCCTGAGTTCAACTGACCCGGTTGATGGACCTCAGCAAGGGTTTCTCCAGGGATACGAAGGTGTCTGTACTCATGTTAGGAACAGACTCAAATTACAGGCAAAGTCAGACTTTCACCAAAGTGTGTCTGCATCATGGTGCCATGATCAACAAAAGCTACACCCCATTCCATGAGATCAAGCTCGAGGAGCATGAACTCTTGGAATTCATGTATTCTTTACACAAGGGGATAAGAAATAACAACAAAATCTGAATAAAAATGATTAAACCTAGAGAGGGAGCGAGAAATCCTTTAAAATATTTTAATGTTTAAAATCCTTTTTCACACATCCAGGTACAATTTCTCTATTGACCATAGATGTTGATATGAATCTCCATTATCTTTAAGATACGCATGCTTATGTTTTCACACATCTCTTTAGGTTGAATAAGAGCAACGCCCCAAAATATCTCTCTAAAAAATATCTTTGCGTGCCAAAGTTATATATCTAAAGAACCATACTTCAAAGATAACAAACCATTTCCACAGTGGCAGGTAATATTTATCATCCTCTGATAGCAAGCACTTGGTATTGGTTTGTCTATGTTGTTGTTTCAACTTGATTGCTTCTTCTTTATACTTGAGTTAAACTTTTCCCATATATCTACCACGTCTAAATGAATACTTTGGATCAACACAACCCATCTAAAGGTACTAAATCTTAGTTAAAGGTATGCTTGCTTGATTTTTTGTAGGATTATCTTTGCCACTGAGATTGATTTAAATTTATTAATACAGTAAAACTTCTTTGCAAAGGACACTTAATTGCAGAGCAAAAGTGTCCTTTATGAAGAGTTGTCCTCTTACCGGAGAGTTGTTACATAGTAAAAATGGTAATTTTGACAATCAAAACTGTCTTTTGTAGAGAGGTGTCCTCTAGCCAGAGTCTCCTCTCATGGAGGTTTTACTGTATTGATTTATTAATAGTCAGTTTTATACTTTTTTTAAGGCTAACTTTTATTAATTCTTTGACTGCCTTTCATTGGCCTTTGTGCAACTTTGAAATTTCATTCAGTTGGCACTCGCCCGCCAGCCTGTGAGTATGAGTCTTTACTCAGGTGCCTATCATTTAAAACATAAATTTGTAGGAAGAAGATACTCATGTACAAAGAGAGGCACTTCTCCCTTTAAAACTCTGCATTAAAATAATACATTTTGTTTACCACCCCCAGTACAAATGTTGGTGATAAAGCATGTACCACAACACCAGTTTTGTTAAATTTGACCACTTTCATAACTCCCTCCTAGGATGTTATGAAATTGAAGCCACCTTGTACTGTGGGCCATAGCCTGAAGCCTTGAGGTTTACAGGTTGTTGTCTGAATGATATGTTGTTGTTGTTGTTGTTTCTTATCCCCTTGTGTAAAGATTACACGAATTCCATGAGTTCATGCTCCTCGAGCTGTTTTATGATGAGCAGCGGCCTCTCCCAAAGGTCCTGTTTAGTGCATCTAATGCAAGCCAAAATGTGTTCTGGAGCTGCAGGTACCAAACTACATTTTGGGCAAGTGGGATAAATTTTGTTATTATTTTCTATCTTCAATGGCTTGAGATGGCCTGTTCTAAATCTTGTTAGTGTTGTTTGATGCTGTCTATTTCTGATCTTCAGAGCTTCTCCTGGGTTCACTCCACTGTACCAACTGTGCTTAGGTGGGATCCTCCAGTTCTTGTTTATTTTTGTTTTGGCTATTGTTTCTATTTCTTTAAAAGTAAGTTTATTTTTCTGTGGCAAGGGTTCTTTTGTGCCTTTTTTCGCTAGCACATCAGCAGCTTCATTGCCTTCAATGCCAACGTGTGAGGGTATCCATTGAAGGTGAATTTTTGAGGTTTTTGAGAGTTTTTGGAGATAACCAATTATGTTCCTGCTTACTTTGTCTCTCAGTTCCCCTGTGTGACTCAAGTGTTGTATGGCACTTCTACTATCAGTAAGAATCCAGATATTTTGATAATTAGTATTTCTGATGGATTTTAAGGCTTCATAGATGGCTATAAGTTCTGATCTGAAGACTGAGCAAAAATCTGGGTTTCTTCTGTTCATTTTTTCAATGCCATTTGTGGTTTTGATGAGACAGCCACTGCCAGTGTGTCCTAGCTCGTCTCTGCTACCATCGGTATAGATAGTTATTGCATTTTTAGGAATGTTATTAATTATTTCTAATGATAATTGTTTTAAGTATTCTGAATTTTGGTATTGTTTGTTGGTGGGTTCATTTAAAGTGGCATTAAAAAAAACATTTTGTAGTGGTTTGCATGGAGAAATTTTTTCTGCTAAATATATGTAGATTATGTAGAGCACTACTGTTTCAGTCTACCTAGGACTGGAGGAGAACTCGGACGAAGAGATGTATGTCTTCAAGCCCCGGGGAGGCAAGATCAACAAGGATGACAACTGGAATCCTAAAGGTGAGGAGTGTGGAGTATGTGGCAGCAGTTACTGACAGCAGCTGTGTGCAGCCAAGCTCACCCCCAACCTCCCCAAACCTGTCCGTCCTGTCAGAGAGGGAGTCAAGAAGGAGGCCATTGAGACTGGACTGGCAGCTGCAGCTGCCAAGCTGGCCCACCTTCCTGTAAGTCTCATGGTGTTACATTGGATGGGTGTGTGACCTAGGTCATAGGTTTTAAAACTAGGACTAAAGTGATTGTGTTCATTACGAGCTGCACCAGCTTTCTAAGCTGAGGTTCAATTTGTGGATTATAGGTTAGAATCAAAAGGTAACAAAATCAGAATTATTGAAATATATAATTTTGGTCTTGTTACCATTCAAAGCTATCCCTTCTTCTACTGGAACTAAAGAATAAGATTAGACAACAATGGTTTAAATTACTGATTCACATAACACTTGATCTTAGCCAAGAATCTCTAACAGGAGAGAGTTTGACATAAAAAGAAAGGTCTCCTCTCCCATCAAAATAGACCCTAAAACTAAGAACTATCTATTTACTGTCTCCGCAAGATACTTATAGAGCCACAACACCAGCTTTGACAAATTCAGAACGTCCACCTGGAGTATAGCTCTCGTCATTCCAGGGCAGAGATCCACACTGGATTCATGGAATCTGCAGAGGTGACTTTGTCACTGACACAAGTCTGCTAGTTTACAGTGATTGTGTTTAGTTCTAGCTTCTATTTTGTGACCGGAGAGCTGATATTTACTTTTATAGATGTGAATATTCTTCCCAGACAAATTTCCATCTAGAGTTAGATATGTAAAAAGCTATAGAAAACTATATGCAAAGGGAGTCTTTTTAAAGGGAAGTTAATAATGTGGTAGGAATAATCCCCAGAGAGAGAGTTTTAGCCGCAGATATTTCCCCTTCCTCCTTCTGGCTTAAAAATTTTGGTCACTTTTATTAGCTTTCCTTTATAAACTAAACACTAAACAGTTACCTTCTTCAGTTTTTTACCTACCACCTGTTATGTGAATCAGCAATATATTGTTGTTTCTTATCCCCTTGTGTAAAGATTACATGAGTTCATGCTCCTCGAGCTGTTTTATGATGAGCAGCGGCCTCTCCCAAAGGTTCTGTTTAGTGCATCTAATGCAAGCCAAAAAATGTGTTCTGGAGCTGTGGGTGCAAAGCTACATTTTGGGCAATAAAGGCCATTGTTGTGTCAGTATTGAACCAGTAAAAGAAAGGATAGCTTTGAAGTTAAGTCCATATTCATTGTACAAACATCTACTCAGGAAGCCCCCGACCATACAGTGACATTTGGCTACTATAAAATTGTTCTTGTTGAAAGATTTGTTCAATCTTGGCCCTGACTGTATGGCTAAATACAGTAGATCTTCCATGAAAGAACTCCCAGGCATATCCTGATCTCTTGATGAAGATTTGGTTGGGTAGGAACAAGTTGATTTTACAAAGGTTTATAAGATAGGTATATCATGAGAGGTTTAGTATAATATGTTGTGGATATGTTAAATGATTTATTTAACAAGTAGTTGTTTTGAAAGGGAAGTATAACAGGGATTGACCTGAAGGATTATTGCATGCAAGAAACAAAAAATCAAAACACACAGCTGTTGTTCTTAGGCAGACTGGAGTGCCTCCTTGTGGTGGCAGCTAGAACAAGTTAGCCCTGGCTTACAACATTGTTCTTGATCTTTTTTCATTCTTGCAAAAGTCCAACCAGTGAGTGTAAGTAATCAAACAAGGTACTCTGCACCTTGTAAGTTACTTCTTTCTACATGCATAGACATTTGGTGCACTTACAGTAAATGATAGCTGCTAACCATGATTATCATGGCCTGTACCATATGTGCTTGGAATAAGTAAAAATATGCTTCCCTTGGTAAAATAGAAATTTGTTGTTGCTTCCCAAGTATAATTTGTTCTTAATGAGATTTGTTGGGATGTTGTGTACAGTCCCCCAAGAGGCAGTACATCAGGAAAAAGCCCCTCCCTCCACCCCCGGCCAAACCCAAGGAAGAACCTCTGGATGAAATGCCTTCAACCTCCTCTGGAGGAGCTGTCAAGAGGCCGTCAGCTTCTGTTAATATAGGTAGGTATATAACTTGTACCACCAAGATCTCTCATATAAAGACTGCCACATTAGTTGTCCCCTTTAGCATGGAGATTCATGGTAGTTTCAAATACAGTAGAACATACTCTATATGGGGACAGCTCGCTAAAACACCTCTCAACAAAAGACAAATTTTTGCCAATAAATGAACATTTTTACTAATTATAAACTTTCCAGTAAGAGAACACTCTCTCTCTTCTCTAACAGATACTTTAGGTCTGCAACACCAGGTGTAGAGAGGTCTCTTTCTCTAAAGGACAACACCTAGTTGCAGAGCCAATTTGTTATTTAGCTAAAGGTGTCCTCTTATCGAAGAGAGCAGCTAAATTGGTAAACATCATCGTTTTGCTGATGTCCTATGAAACTTCAATATGAAGAAGAGTTAGAATATAGTCTGTTTATTCTGAGAACACAATGTATGGACTTTGAGAGGATATAAGAGTCATGGTTTCAACTGCAGAGTAGTCCATATATTCTGAGGGTAATTTGCATACTCCTTTCATTCCCAGGCTCATTTTTCTAGTACAGTAGAGCCTCCATGAGAGGACACTCACACTAAAGGACACCTCTCTATAAAGGACAGTTTTTATTTGCAAAATTATAATTTTTACTATTTAACAACTCTCCGGTAAGAGGACACCTCTCCCTAAGGGACACTTTGGTTCTGCAATTAGGTGTCCTTTACAGGGAGGTTCTACTGTAATTGTGACCTGAGAAAAATTATTTCTTTTACCACAATGCACTACCTATTACTAAGAAAACACAGTGTTTTCTTCTCATTTGCTTGGCACCTGCAGCTCCAGAAGACAATTTGGCTTGCATTAGATGTACTAAACAGGACCTTTGGGAGAGGCTTATCATAAAACAGCTCGAGCAGCATGAACTCATGGTATTAGTGTAAATCTTTGCCACAAGGGGTTAACAAAAGTGTTTTCTCCTCATCTGCTTGGCACCTGCAGCTCCAGAACACATTTTGGCTTGTATTAGATGTACTAAACATGGGAGAGGCTTATCATAAAATAGTTTGAGGAGCATGAACTCATGTAATTTTTGCACATGGGGATAACAAGTGTTTTCTCCTCATCAATAAGGTGTTGGTTGATGTAGCAGCCAAGAAGCCCAAGAAAGGGTTTGCCACCACAAAGCAGAGGCTGGGGAAGATACTGAAGATCCACAAGATGCTCTACTAGCAGCCAACTCCAGCTCTGAAAAGGAAGATTATCTACGGACCCTTTCCTCCAAAATTTCTTATTTACTGCGGCGGCCTCCTACGAGAATACCACAGCAGTATGGATTGGTGGATAGAATTGTAGCTTTTATATTTTTTCCCTCTCTCTCTCCTTGGCCCCATTCCAAAATTATAATTTTTGGTGTGTTTCACCAACTCTCTCGATAGGTTGGTTGGGAGGCTGTAGTCTCAGAGGATACAAAAGTAGCACAACTTGTAAATAACAATAAAAGCCCAATGGTAACTGTGATATATAAATAACAACAGCGTGTTGTGTATATTGATTGTAAAAGTTTAACAAAATCATATGTGTTTAGTTTCTTTTCTTCTAAATTTTATTTTCTCTCTCTTTATACTTTACTCTTACATATTTGTGGTTTATCTACTCTGTTAGTTTTTTAATCTTTAAAAAAAATATATGTTTTCACTCAGAAAAATAAATATTTTGGTATAAAAAATTCAACTAACATCTTCAATAGTGTTTTTTTTTTTTTTTTCAATTTCCTTTAAAGTTTTTGTAAAGCTCTGTGTGTGTATAAATCAGCATTCTATGTTTGTATATTGATGTCATGTATATAGACTCCCTCCTGTCATTTCTCTCATACATCCCGCTCTCACAGTCAGCAACCTTTTGTCATGCCGGCAATTTTATATAAAGCTATATTCATACATACTATAGTCATATTTTGTTTTTTTTCTATGCATTGTTTGTTTGTAAATTATACATCTTTTATCACCTCTTGTGTATAAAAAAAAGTATTTCTCTCCCACAGATTTCAAATTGCCTATTTATATTTATAAATTCTCCATATCTCCTTGTTTGACCTACTATTAACATATGGTAGGGATTGGTTCTCAAATGTGTTGTGTATATGATAAGATAAAAACTTCCTTCAGTCATCTTTGTTTGTTTTCCCTCTAAACATCTGTTATTTATTTCTCATCTTTTGTTTTATAAGCTAAACAACATTGAATAAATTATTTTATTATTGAGTGCTGTGTCTTTTGTTGGTGGGATATATGGATATATATCCTATGTGAACAGTTCTCTCAGATACAAAACATGGTGGGTTGTTGAAATTTTTTATTATCCCTAGTACACTTGTTACAGGCTGCGATAAACATGGTGGGTAGAAGTTGGCGACTGATTTTACTGTAAGTGCACCACATGTCTACACATGTGAAAAGCAGTTTGACTTTTGCACTTACAAATAATTCCTGAGCCCCGTTTGGTTACTTGCACTCACTGGTAAAAGATCCTAATAAGTAAGCCTATTCAGCTGCTACCTTTACAAGACAAAAAGACATAAGTGATATTCCCTGTGGTATCTTATGGCTAGGAGAGCTACACCATCAGAAAATATTTTTTAAAGAATTCTCTCGCAATTTGGACGTGGAGAAAGATTTTAAGATGGCTATGGAGATTGATATATAAAAGGACAAAAAAATTTTCAAACTTAAATAAAAATAATCCTGGTAGATCCCTTTAGTGCCAAATATGGAAACAAAGACTGACCTTTACAAGTGGTACAGGCCATGATAATCATGGGTAGAAGTAGGCGACTGCTTTTACTGTAAGTGCACTACATGTCTACACATGTGAAAAGCAGTTCAACTTTTGCACTTACAAATGTGCCAGAGCCCTGTTTGTTTTCTTGCACTCGCTGGTGGGGTTGAACTTTTGCAAAAATTGGGGGCCATTGGAACACTGACCAACTTGGGACATATAGTAAGATTAGATGTTCATTTAGTCAAAAAATTGTAGGAAGAGAAGAACTCCAATGTGAGCTGTCTGGAAGGGGTCAAGGAATCTACCACTAGATGATCTGTGATCACTATCAGATCAAATTGAGGGAGAGTTGTCCAAATAACCATCAAATGTCAAATTCAAAACAAAAAGGATAATTATTTTTAATAGTTGTTGTTATAATCATAAGAAGGGGGTCAGTGGAAGGATGGTCTAAACCGTTGGTTTTCAACTGCTACGACCCGGGTTCGATTCCTGCATTGGGCACTTTATTCTGTTTCTCAAAAATACTCTAATGGCCCCCAATTCTTGCAAAAGTCCAACCCCACCTGCGAGTGCAAGTAACCAAACAGGGCTCTGGCATATTTGTAAGTGCAAAGTCGAACTGCTTTTCTCATGTGTAGACATGGGGTGCACTTACAGTAAAAGCAGCCGCCTACATCTACCCACCATGATTATCATGGCCTGTACTATGTGTACTAGGGACAAGCAAAAATAAAATAATAATAAGAGAAAATATATTAACATCATACTTTTTTTCAGAACTGGGTCAAGCAATGCAAGGAAAGGTTTTCAAAGGGCCAAAATAATACAGATAACAAAGATTTGTTTATTGCATATAAGAAAGAATATCTATCATTAATCAGATTAAAAAGAACCAATACTTTGAAGATATACAGAAGGCTCTTTGCCATGCTAGAAACCCTTCTCAATTTGGGAAGATAATAAAAATTATAAGCAGAGAGCCACCATCAAAGGCAATATTCTGATGTCTGATTGGGAGGCTTTTTACTGTAAGCTGCTGTCTTCCCCACTGATAATGAATGTTTATCTATCTTCAGTACCAGCTCATTTCGATCTGGATGGTGAAATTTCGTTCACAGAAGTTGCTATGGAACTATCGAAAATAAGGAAGAATAAAGCAACAGGATTGGATAACATACCGAATGAAACAATCAAAGATTTACCTGACGAGAATATCTGAAATTGTTAACAAATACCTACAATAAAATATTGATGACATCCTCAGTTCCTTCAATGTGGACAATCATCCATTCTAACTTCAGAAACGGCGACCCACATACACCATCAAACTGTAGAGGAATACCATTGTTATCTAACTTTACAGCCTTTTTGAAGACTAAGTTGAACAGCTGGATGGAAAAAAGGGGAATATTGGCGGGAAATCAAGCGGGTTTCAGAAGGGGATATTCCTGTCAAGTTCATATTTTCACACTTACCTCACTGATTGAAATGACGCTGAGCCGCAAAAGGAGGAAATTATACGCTTTTTGTGGATATCAAAAAGGCTTTTGATACTGTACCACACCTTCTTCTTTGGGAAAAGTTATCAACTTATGGTTTGAGTGACCGTTTTATCAGCCTCATACAGAGCTATTATGTCAGCAACAGTTAGACACACACACACACACAAATTGACAAATTAAACAATTTTATTGATTCTTTCAATCAAATTTTACAAAGGAGAAAATATAAAAGAGTAAATGGGCATATAAAGTGTAGGGGAATATATATACAAATATCTTCAGCAAGGAAGGCTTCCCACCTTGAGAGGGTCCTCCTCCAGACAAGGAGGGGGTCTTCTTGTACACTCCTCAGTTCCGCGCCGAGGAAGTTCCTATAAATGCGCGTCTTGGCAGACGCCAGGATGGCCAGGGCGTCATCGTCTAGGCCATGCCCGAAGACCCACCCCTGCAAGTCAGGGGGCCGCCCGATGATGGTAAATGCCTCCCTGATGTAGCGGCAGGACCAGTACCTGTGAACCAGCGACAGGTCGCCGGACCCACAGGCGATGCAAGACTGATGTGCCGATGCTGGATGGGGCAGGGCGTGCAAAGCTAGCCTCACTGCCACGTCCGCGTTGTGCCCGGAGAAGGCGCAGCGCCGGAGCGACGACCAGCCGATGTTGATGGGTAGGTTTATATTTTCCTCCCACCTTCTAGCGAACTGGATGATGGGCAGGGCAGTCAGGCGTGGACGCTCTAAGATGCGACGGGCAGTTCGGGTGATGACTCGCAAGAACGGCGTAGTCGTCCCGCGCAGCACTACGGCCTGGCCGATGGCGTTTACTCGGTAGGTCCCGCGTAGATTTTCGTCGATAAGACGACGGCAGAAGCTGGTCAGCGACGCGGCGTCAGCCAGGGCGCAGCGCGTAGGCCGAGTGAGGGGAGGGGCAGGGCCAGCGAAGTCCCCAATGCAGGCATTGACCCACCGGGTAGGAGCGAGAAGGTCGGGTGGCCGGAGAAGGCGGCAGCCACCTATGATGGGGAGGTTCAGGAGTTGATGTGGTGTAAGCACAGAGTGGTCTAGCGTGAAGATGTCAGCGACCGCCTCCCAGATCTTAAGAAGCCGGAGACGCCGTGGCGAGAGCCAGGACCCGGATGGAGGTGGATATAGCCACGCATCGCTCTCGACCAGCCAAGAGTAGGCATTACGGTTTCCACGCAGTGCGGCCTGCACGCCCTTGAAGCACGACAGCCGCAGCTGGGTCTCGATGTCGATGAGGCCGAATCCTCCAAGAGAGACAGGTCTCGCCAGGACGCTACCAGGAAACCAGGCGGTGCGCTCCGGCCCCCAGATGAACCGCGCAAGACGTGCCTGGATCTTGTGCATAGTACGGTCGGTAGGCAGGTAGCCGTGGATGTGATGGACCACCGAGGAGAGAACCAAGGAGTTGGCCGCTCTGGCCCGGCCGACGAGAGAGAGGCCGCGGGTGTAGGGGGACCACCTCGTTATAGCAGCTTCGAGCAGGGCCAGGATATGTCTTTTTTGGGCTGAGTTTTGATTTCCTGGCGTCACATTGCAGCCCAACACCTTCAGTTCGACCGACGACCAGGAAATGCCGAGTGGAGCGTCGTTGCGGGCACGCCAGGCGCCGCACCATAGACCTTTGCTCTTGGTGAAATTTCCCTTTATGCCGGAGGCGCGCCGGAAGTTCTCGAAGATGGAGGTCACCACGCCGAACTGTTCCTCACTGCGGATGAGCAGGACGATGTCGTCGGCGTAGGCGAGGACATTACCGGGGCCGAGAGCTTGCTCAAGGCGACGTAGGAGAGGGCTTGTGGCGAGGCTGAACATTGCGGCGCTGATGGCGCAGCCCTGTCTCACACCATTCAGAAGCAGGAAGGGTTTGGTGTGGAGGCCTCCGGCTCGGACTGTCGCGTCCGCTCCGGAATAGAGGAGGAGAAACCACCCGATGAAGACCTGTGGCAGCCGCAGCGAGACCATCAGGGACACCAAGAAGCCGCGGTCTAGGGTGTCGAAGGCAGACTCGAGGTCGGTGGAAATGACGGCCAGCGGCGAGCCGGTCCTCACAGCCGCGTCGACCTCGTCGCGCACACGCGAGATGTTCCAAGAAGGGGACCTACCGGGAACGGCGTAGGTCTGGCACTGAGGTACCAGAACCGGAAGATGGGGCCGCAGACGCCGGAGGAGGACATTGCCCAGGATCCGGTAGTCCGTCGTGGGGAGCGAGATGGGCCTGTAGCCGCAAAGTCCAGGGCCGCCGTGAGACTTGGGGACCAGGTAGATGGTGCTGCGCCGTGTCGATGTAGGCAAAACCCCGGCGAGTTGGGAGGCCTCGTAGACGCGCTTGAGAGCGTTGACGAAGAAGTCCTCGTAGGCCATGTAGAACTCGCAGGGCAAGTCGTCCCATCCGGGGGCCCTTCCGAGCGGCGGATGGCGGTGGCGATCTCTGTCGCGGAGATCTCGGAGCGGAGCAGGGGATCGTCATCTTCGAGGATGAGGGGGGTCGTTGTCCCCTGGATGAATTCTGTAGCGGCGTTGGAGTCGCACGACTGGCTGGCGAAGCGGCGTTGTAGGATAGAGTAGACCCTGCGTCGTAACTCCGTGCCTTCGATGATGTTTCCTTCTTCATCGCGGAAGTTCGTCCTTGCAGGCCGGCACATACGAAGGGTGTGCCCAAGGTTGGGCAGTGATGGATAGTCCGCTTCCGTCGACGCAGCTTCGAGCCTGGCCTGCAGGAACCGCCTGGCCCGGACGATGTGGTCGTCGTCAGCGACGCGAGGGACGTTGAGGGATCTCACCTCTGCCAGCAGGTCAGTCTTGATTGAAGACCAGCTTCTCCACAGATCTTCGCCGGTCATATCCGCGATTGCTGTTGAGGTTCTTTCGATGATCGTTGCCAGATGTTCGACAACGAGCCCCGAGCGTAGCATTGCAGCCACGCAGGGTTGTCGAGGTGAAGGAGGCACTCCGAGCTGAAGAAGGACAGCTCGATGGTCTGAAAGCCTGTAGTGGATGGTACTGTACTGGGCGACACGATCCGAGAAGCTCGAAGGGAGAAGGATCCTGTCCAGACGAGAGGCGTCAACACGGCTCCCGTAGCTGGCCACTCTGGTTGGAATGTGAGTGGCGTCGAAGAGGATGGCCACATCGACGAGGGCTGTCTGATCCAGTAGCTCGGAAAGGGCCTCCACCGAGCCGGATGCTGTGTCGTTCGTGCTTTCCTCGTTGATGTTGAGGTCGCCCAACACCCACGAGTTCTCCTGGACCGCGGTGGCTGCGATGATCTGCAGCTGCTGGTGCCGCTCGCGAGGAATATGAGAGAGGTGGCAGTTGATAACGCTCACTTCCTGGAACAGCTCACTTACAGAATTTATAATAAAAATACAATCTGGAATCCTACAGGGTGAATCGCTATCACCTCACTTATTTATCCCTTTTCTAAACAACCTAGTTTCTTTATATGATGATTCACCAAGTATCTATTTATTGAATTATGGAAACATACACCTCCTTCTGTTTGCAGAATACATTGTGCTTTTGGGAGAATCCAAAATAAATCTTCATATAAAGATTAATTTACTCAAAAATATTTCAAAGAAAATTTTCTAACTTTAAACCAAAAGGAATCAAAGGTTATGGTGTTTAGAAATAGAGGTTGACTGGCTCGTTCTGACATTTGGTTCTGGGGTCCTCTCATTACAACATCTAAATACACGTATTTAGGTTACCAGCTGACAACTTCAAACTCAACTGGCGGCGCGACTATTTTTTTTTTTTCAAGTCGCATCATTACGGTTTGGGAAATATTAAACAGATAAAAAATCAACTCTATCAATTTTTTTCAGGCTCTTGGATTAAATTTTTTGAAAACCTTTTTATTTATTTATTATCAAATCAGACACAATATCCCAACAAGGGATGCTTGCATCAAGAAACAACACTAAGATACTATATTACATAAACAATTGAATAATTACATGAGTAGAGTTTAAGAATAAAATAAAGGAAAGGACATTAAAATCATGCTTGAATTTACAACCAACAAATGAAATAAACACAAATAAATATACCTAGTTTGGCAATTACGGTTTTTTAACCAAGAGAGAAAATCATAGATATATTTAGAATTTTCTAAATTTAAAATATGAATCCTTGCTAGAGAGAGAAAATAGAGGTAACCCGGGCTCCTGTTGCGTAAATCGCTAACTACCCAGGCTTTACAGCTACAGTCTAGAAGTCTAGTAATTGGAAGGGCAGATTGCTGAGGTGAAACAGGTAGTTCCAGGCTGGCAGGGAGTCAGGAAGTAGAGGCAGGGCTGAAGTCTTGTACTCCAAGCTGTGTCTGTAGCCTGTGTAGCATAAAAGCTGAACAGGAGAAGAGGAGGTGATCCACAGTCTGTGACTCTTCCTGGCAGTGAGGACATGTTGGATCCAGATCTCTATGTCAGAGATCTACCAGAACGTGGCCGTGACCAGTAAGGATGGTAGTGGTGGCCATTCCAGGGCGTATTTTGGACAGGAATGACCTAAGGCGGATTGGAGAGGTCGCAATTCTTTTTAGTTTTCTGTTATGGTAATCTTGGGTGTAGACTAAGGTCCAAGCTTCCATAGCAGATGAGTGGGCACGGCTGCGGGCAAATCTTTGGGGAAAGATGCAGTAGGATTGTTCCAGGTTCGAGATTGCTGCAGTCTTTGCTGCCTGGTCAGCCAGTTCATTGCCTGCAACTCCACTGTGGCCCCTCACCCAACAGAGGCTGACCTGAGGTGCTTGGTCTAGTGCTAGAATTATCTCCGAAATTAGAGCCGTTTGGGCGGGACCAGGAGTACATATAGCGGCCAGTGCAGATCTGCAGTCAGACGCTATAGTGAATCCTGGGTTGGCTGGCATATTTCCGCGAGGCGAGTTGCCCAAATAATGGCAAGCAGTTCGGCTTGGAAAGCAGAACAGTCTGGATGTAGTCTGAAAGGTATTGGTTGGTCTTGCGAGGAAAGGATAATTGCGGCACCAACTCCTGCCTCGGATATCGATCCATCAGTATGTATAACAGAGGAAGTGACTTTGTCATATTCTAGGCTGAAAGTAATTGTGAGTCGGAAGGGGGGGTTTGGCAGAGCTGCTGGACCTGGCCGAACTGGCCCTCCTTAGCCGCCTTGAGATAGGTCATTCTCGCTTTGAATATGATATCAAGCGGAGGGCTACCAGTTAGAGAAATGGCTGAGATAGTTGGAGTGCAGGGGCTACCTCGTGATGTGCGCCGCTCGAAGAGGTACTGCAGACTCGGAGCTGACGGATGCCTTCTCTAGAGGAAGCGCGACTGCCCCAAGCAGAGACCCCATAGAGGAAGGTCGGGACCACCATAGCTTTGAAAATCCGGTTTCTAGCCTAAAAAAAAAAAGACCAAAATTTCCTTGGATGGCATTAGAGAGACGGGGAATTATGCAGCGGGTCCGTAGTACAATTTTCTTAAGATGGAAGATAAATTTTCGAGTTTGATCGAATTCGACCCCCAATATGGGGATATTCTGGCTTATGGTGATATGTTGTCCGAGAATCTTTAAACCAGGATCTGGGTTGGGGCGAACTCTCCTCCACTGGAAGATGCAGGCCTGTGTCTTCCTGGGGTTGAGCTGGAGGCCATTGTCAACACACCAAGCAGTCATCCTATCCAGAAAATCGTTTATAGCCATGACATGAAAACGACCACGGACCTGGATTAAGAAGGTGAAGTCGTCGGCAAAAGCCACCGCGAACTTTCCCTGATTTGAAAAAGCAGGAATAGTTCACGAGCAACAACATTCCAGAGGAAGGGACTCAACGCAGAGCCTTGGGGTGTTCCCCGTTGGGAGAAGGTTGAGGCATTGAATGACCACACGAAATACGTGACTTCCCGGTCCTCGAGGAAACTTTGCAAGAAGCAAATCAGTGAGTCTGGGCAGACTAAGCGATCAAGGCTTTGGATAATGGCCGGTCTCCAAATGGTATCGAAAGCCTTGCTGATGTCCAGGCTTATTGCCAGAGTCTTCCTCCAGTGTGACTACCTGCTGTCGATGAACTCTGTGATTTTGGCCAGTGCATCTTATGCCGAACGCCCATTGACAAATCCGAATTGATTGTCAGACAACCAACCGTGTCGATCTGCCAGCCATTGGAGTCTGGCCAGAATGCATCTTTCAAACACCTTTGCCAAGTTGTTTAAAAGCGTAATGGGTCTATACCTATCTAGCTTGTTTGAAGCTAAGCTAGAAGGTTTAGGGATAAGGACGAGGCGTCCAGCTTTCCAGGGACGAGCAAAGTGGCCAATTTTGAGGCACTTGGAAAATATTGTGGCCTGCAATGAATGTAGTGGGGGTCCACCAAGGACCAGACATAGAGAGCCAAGCCCATCCGGACCTGGGGTCTTCCTGCTGCCACAATCTACTGTGGATGGCTCTGGAGATTTCCCAAGGCTGGAAGTCTGGTTCATAGGAGTAGGGTGGAGGATCATTTTTAGGTGGATGTGGTCGATTGTCTGGCGGAAGGAAATGCTCCAGGACTGTGCGGCTTGTCTCCTCTGGAGTGAAGGGGGAGCCATTGTTATGCTGGAGGAGAGGAGGACCCCTGTTGGGTTTACGGCCCTGAGCTATGAAGCGGTGTATGGCGCTCCAGGCAGTGGCTGAAACTTCATTGCAGAGGTTTAGTTGGGCAAAGGGCAAAGGTGGCGTGAGCGTAGCCAACCAATAGGAGGGCGCCATTCCAAAAAAAAAAAAGCAAACGGTGACAGAGACGAAAACTGATTAAGAGATGAAGAATGACGCTCGTAACTGTATATAGAATAATAACGGAGACAGTGGACTACCCTGAGGACATCCCTTAGTAAGGTTTTTGAGACAGTTTTACCACCATATGACAGACAAACTGTCCTCTTATTATTCAGATAGGATTGGATAATTTGAATCAAAGAGCTGGGAACGTTGTCTAAATCCATCCTCTTTATTATAGCGGGCCACCATTAACAAAATCCCCTGATACCGCGATCAACGCTGTCAGTTCTCTTTGCTTGTGTTCCAGAATAGTTTCAGTCAGCTCTTTCATAGCAGTAATTGTTGACTTATGCCTGGAATGTTGTCTAGAACTCATCAGATTGTTTTCATCATAAAAAGTAGTAAGTTTAATTTAAATTATATTTTCGAAAACTTTTGGAATATTTGATAGCAAGGAAATTGGTCTGTAGCTTTTACTAACATCATAACTAGTTTTATCTAATTTAGGAATTATTTTTACAAAAGAAAATTTCCAGTAATCTGGGAAATATCCTAAACTTATACATTTCTCGAATATTTTGAGAAGGATTATGGAAATCCAAGGATAGGCGAATTTTATCATATTATTGCTAATATTATCTGATCCAGGTGCTTTCCTATTTTGCATTGATAGAATAATTACTTCAATATCTTTTAGGTTTATGAACACTTTGTTTCTATTATTGTAAATTGGAGAGTAATTTCTAGTTGCCCTGTGAAGTTCCTCCTCTGAAGAAATATCATCGTCCGGGGAAATTATCGTTTAGTAAACTTTCCATTTTAGAAGTCCTGGTAAAATCTGGTGCGTTGTCTATCAATGGAATCCCTGTTATGTTAAAGTCTTGAAAGTTTTGTAAGTGTTCCCAAAAGGATTATTTGATTCGTTTCTTAGAGAAAGAGTCTCCAGCTTTTTAATTTTGTCTTGTTAATAGCTTTATTATATTTGTTACGAGCAGCTTTAAAAATTATTTCATGAATTAATTTGACTCGATAGAATAAATTTCTTATATAATTAAAATCATTTTTCATTTTTTCAAGTTTATTCGTCCACCACTTGAATTTTACTTTGTTTTTGTTTATGGTTGATTTTAACTTGAGAGATGCTTCCCTGATAATATCTGTGAGTTTTTAGGTTCCAAAACTCTTTATTCAGACATTACTATTGTTGTATATATATATATTAATTAATTGTTACCACAGAGTGTGTGTAAGCTCACAGGTAAATAGGCGCTAACCGAAACAGAAAAAAGTTCCTTTGTTTTAATATTGGTTTCCCTTTTATATTTTTGTTCTCTCTCTTGTAAATCAATAAATATAATGTTTAATTAATAATTATTAGAATCAGTTTCATTAAAAATTCTAAGCAAAGTCAACAACTATTAACTACATAGCATTATTTACATAGTAGTACTTGCATAAGAACAATGGCTATATACACATAGTAAAGTCAGTTTTACATGAGTCAAAGTTTCAGTTCAGCAAGTAAAGATGAATATTGAGACATTGAGAGAGTATATATTTACACCATTTTTATACATTAGACATGAGCTTCTAAAAGTGAGTCAAACTCGGTTTCGATGTTGTAGTCATAGTTAAAATCGATGCTTATCCAGAATTTGTACATTACATATTTGGCGATGGTAAAAATGTGCCTCTTATCCGTTGTTACATGATCAAAAACGAATTTCCTTCGATCAAAGACAAAACGTGAATCACTACTCTCACAGATATGTTTCAATTTTACATAGAAACGTGCTAACGACGGGAAATCGAAATAGCGGTGTTCTATTGTCGGTGGTCCCCTGCACGTCGGGCAGCGCGATTTGTCAAGGCGTCAGGGATACGGCAGTGCGCGTAATTTCATTCTCCAGGCTATGTCTTCGAATATGTTGTTTGGTGGTTTCCGTACCGGTTCGATAGCTAAATTCCATTTTAAAGATTTGTTATAAGCATTTCTGATATTTAGATGGGATTGGAGAATCAGATTTCTAAGAGTGCTGTTTTTTGTCTTACAAAAGATGCGTTTATCAGTTTTAATATTTAGGGGGAGTATATTCGTTGAGCTGTTGTTCGTGAAATGGCCGTTACTTATTTTGTTGTAGAAATGTGTTAGTTTGTTATAGTCGGAGTTAATGTTCCTCGTTGTGCGTGTGACGAAATAACCAATCGGATGCATTTCTCCTCTTTCATCGACGAAGTCTTTAAACATTTTAATTCCTCTCACGCTAAATATAAAGTCGAGGTGAAGGTCTTGTAAGAAACGACATTTAGTTAGAATTATATGTAAGAAATCGTCATAGGATAGCTTCTCAAAATCGATGTAGAGCGATGGTGAAATAATTTTCCAAGTAAGAAGGATCTGTTTGGCGATGACAGGCTGTAAGGTCGTACTTTAAAAGATTAAAATAGTTTTGTAATTCCTATTCTTTATAAAAAAAAAAATCGTTTTCATTTTCATTTCCATTTATCATTTTCTGGATTCGCTTCATAATAAAAATGTCTCTCTGGGTGATAAGGTGTATAAGGCCTAGTCCTTCTTCTTCTTTGGGAAGACAGTTTATTTCACTCCAAGTTTCATTAAGGTATAAAGCGTCATCAAGGAGAGTTTGTAAGCCGTTTAGAACAGAGTCAGACGGGAGCGTGCTGTTAATTAGATTCATGAATTTTGTAATAAAGTATTCGTTCAGATAACGAGACTTCTTGTGAAGAGGCAGTGACACAATCTTTTCTTTAATAGAATTCAGTGACGTTATGAAGTTTGTACTAAGAAATTCTATTTGAGTTTTGAAAGGCGTAACACTATTTTCTACTATAACCCCTAAAATTTTACATTTGTCGGTTTTCATTTCAATGTTGTAGGGTGTGTCTGTTCTGGAATCTCCACACCAAAGTCCTTGGCTTTTATTGAAGTTTACCTTTATTCTCGATATCGCTTCGAAATCTCTAAACATTTGTAGACCGTTTCAAATTCCCGGTCGTCGTTTATGATAAAGACGAAATCGTCGGCCTAGGCTAAGAATTTGGTTAATTGTCGGAGCGAACTTCTCAGTGTATAAATTATTGATGTCGTGGCTATTGAGAAAAGAAGCGCGGAAAGGCTGCAGCCTTGTCTCACGCCTGTGGCGACTGTAAAATTAGGCGAGAGTTGATTATTGATTTCTATTCGAGCTCTGTTATCGTCAAAGATTAACTCCACCCATTTCAATAAATCGGGGGGGGGGGGGGGGGGGGGCGTTTTCAGTGTTTTAAGGGTTTCTAGAATTAACTCTCTGTCAATTGTGTCGAAAGCTTTTTCTAAGTCAAGGGTGACAAGGGCAAGGTTTTTTTTTTTTTTTTTGTGCATGTTTGCGTGGAAGATAGCATTTTCAATCATCGGGAAAATGTCAAATATTGTTCTTCCAGGAATTGCATACTTTTGCTCCTTCGGCACCATCAGTGGGGAAAGAGGCTTAATTCTATTTAGCAGGACTTTGAAGAGAATTTTATAGTCGCTATTCATCAGGGAGATTGGTCTCCAGTCTTTAATTGTTTTCGGAACGGGACTTTTGGGAAGTAGAATTATTTTGCCCCCCCTTTCATATATTCCGGATGGACGTCATTTTCGTATGCTTGCGTGTAAACGTTCTGCAAGGATCCCCGACTACTTCAAATAAGAATTTTTTGTAAAACTCTGCAGGGATATTGTCTTCACCAGCAGATTTCCTGTTAGGGAGTGTTTTGATTGAGTCGAGTATTTCATTCTTTGTTACTGGTTCATTGGTGGCCGGAGGGAAGTTTATTTCTCTGTCTGGAATTATATTGACGTAAGCTTTAATATGTTTGAGGTTGTTAACGACAACTGGTTTACATTTTTCTCTATAGAAGAAATAAACATGGTTTAAGATATCATTTGTATTATATAGCAATACGTCGTTGTCATTTAGAAGTGTTGTTAGTGCCAGTGGAATGTCTTTGTAACATGGTACCTTTTGCTGCGATGTCGCACACCAATTGTTTGTAACATTTCCACTTCGATGAGGCACTCAGGGAATTAAGACTTTGGATGAATTCTTTATATTCGTGATTTAAAACGGTTTCGAAGTTTTGTGTTACAAAAATTTCCCTGTCAATATAGTTTTTTTTTTTTTTTTATGTCGTGTAGAGGTGTGAAGAACATATCGGCTACAAGCATGTCGTGGTCCGAGATCGGGTATGGCACAACAGAGCAATATCTGAAGACATGAGTAAGGTTTGCCGGGGCCATAATCCTGTCAATTCGCGTCTTAAAGATCGCGTTCGCCACTGAAGATACGCATGTAAAGCCGTCGTCATTAAGGTTGAGGAGTCTATAGATGTCTATAAAATTCCTTTCCCTGTTAAATTCTTTTAAACTATTCAACTTTGATATGTTTTTCGAA
This sequence comes from Cordylochernes scorpioides, assembly GCA_030710605.1. Lineage (NCBI taxonomy): Eukaryota > Metazoa > Arthropoda > Arachnida > Pseudoscorpiones > Chernetidae > Cordylochernes > Cordylochernes scorpioides. Next base: position 5,276,538 of record CP092869.1, on the reverse strand, counting down.
TCGCTATGCCCGAACTTGTCCTCAATGTTGAAGTCGCCAAGAATTATAATTTGTACATCGCGTGAGTACTTATCAATAAATGTTTGTATAGTTGTTATATCGGCTTCTAGATCGCAGGGTTTTAGGTGGACGTTTATTAAAACGATTAGTTGGTTATTTATGTTGATTTCGATTGCGCATATATAACTGTCTTTAAGAATGGTGAAATTGTTGCGGAGAAGAGATTTATTTATTAAGATGAGCTGACCATTCCCTCGATTGGTGCTTTTATTTATATAAGATTCAAAGTTAGCAATGCTGTTGGGAAACGTGAAGGTGTCAATATTTGTTTCTTGTATTGCATAAATGTCGATATTATTTTGTTTGATAATTTCAAAGAGATATTCTTTCCGCTTAGCGTGTGTGATTCCACAAACGTTGATAGTTGCGCAACTTATGTTTTGCATAAAGTTCCCTCCCTACCTCTGCCAAACGATAGTCCTAAGGTGGTTAGAGAGTCCAGCGCCCAGGAATGATTTAAATGCATAAATAAAAAGAAACAATATGCAAAAGGAAGGTAGCTATGCATTAAAAATGAATCAAAAATAGAGATAAATGCAACATAAAATATAAGTAATAGTAAAAGGAAGAGGCAATAAACACATAGAATATCATGGTGTCAAACAAGGCTGAAGATAGAAAGGTGAAGTAGAAATGAAGACATTTATTCTGTAAATTCATATCCTTTAGAATAGGAGAAATAAGTTTTATTGTGAAATGAGATAAATGATAAAAATAAATGAAGGACATAGAGTAAAACCATGTTCGAAATTAAAAGTAAGCCAATATGAAAGCATGGTTGGGGTCTTTGCAAAGAAAGAGAGTAAAATAGAAGACTCATATTCCTTATAGTCATGTACTGTAGATTTGGTAAAATAAGTGTGGTTATGAAAAGATATAAAATATAAAATAAGAACCAGGTGTAAAACAAAGTAGGAAATGAAGGCAAGGTAGGAGGTATCTGTACAAAGGATGAGAGTACTCACAGTCCATGTACTTTCTAGGTGAGGGGGTCGATGTCCGTCTCCTTGAAGATGGTGCTAATATGCGCCAGTTTCTTTATTAAGATTCTTCTCTTGTCTTTCTTGAGGGTCTTGGTTCTTTTGGCGTGGAGAATCTCCTGTCTGTATTCACGCAGTTTCTTCAAAAGGTCGGGATGTCTGTCAGCTTGAACTGCTATCTTTTCCTTTCTGGATTTTCCGGTTTTACGAAATATTTCTCTCAGGACCGTCGCCATGTTCTCACCTCCTTCTGCCTGGGTGTCGTCCACGATGGCGCTGTTCATAACCGAAGTGTCGCTGCCGCTCACTGAGACGTCGTCCTCTTCACTTGATTCACACAATTGGTTCTTGTATCTTTTTACGTTAGAATCAGATTCCTGGGTGTCCTCGTTTTTTTCATTTCCATCTACATTTTTTCTTTTTGAAGCAGGGATTTCTTTAGCCGGCACATCTTCCGGTACTTCTGAGTTTTGAATTACCACAGGTGTGGGTTTATCGTCTCTCAGTTCCTGCGGTGTTTCTGGGGTTGAGACTGGAGGTGTTGCCTCTTCAAGGCCGGAGGTGTCTGGATTGAGAGAACTCTTAGACGTTGGTGTGATGGCTTCCTTAGGAATGGGTTCAGAGGGGCATCTTTTGGCATGTCCATGTCGGTTGCCATTTGAGCAAATTACATCTTCATTGATGTAAACTCTGAAGTTCTTGTCCATATATGTTATGTCGATGGTTTGTGGGACCATTGCGTTTTCCTTTTTCTTGAAGATAATTTCTCTCCTGAGTGCGGAGAGGTGTTTAAATTGAGGTCAGGTCGTTGGGAAAGGAATAGGACGTGTACTAATTGTTTGTCCGTAGGGCAGGAGATGGTTAGCCAAGACTTCATCTGGGATGAAGCTCATTATTCCCGATACGATATATTTGCGGGGAATATTGAAAAGGGGCGTTGGAAATATATTTGGTGTCCCTTAGTGTGAATCCAATTCCAATCAGAGTTTTAGCATGTTCAGGTGTTGCCAGCGATATTATCGCCTGTTTGTTCATCTTGCCAGCTGACGTGATGTTTTCCGGTTTTATAATGGCGGAAATCGCTAGGAGGAATTCTTCAGCGGGGATATCGTTGTCCGCCTTGAATTGAATGGTCGACAGGATTGTTCTACTTCTATTTTGATATGTTTTGTTTCTTTTATCAAATATTAGTTTCCTTTCTGCGGCTTCGTTGTTGAATGGATAAGTATTCTTATTGTTGTCTTTATTCGGTTGAGGATTCATATTTTGATGAACAAATTGGGTCGAAGGGTGAGCTGATGTAGAAGGAAACACGGCGACACGTGAAACATGATCCGACAATGAGGGAGGGAAGGACGCCGGCGGGGCGCCCCGCTGGGCCGTCGTCATGGCGAATGTACGTAATAAATATCTCACTGATATTTAAAAATACAGATCGTGGGAGATAAAGCTTAGATTATGACACAAAATTTATATCAAAAGATATATTATGCAATTCTACACAAGTTGATATGAAATTTTAAATGAACAAATCGGATTTAGGCAATTTTGAGGTTAAAGAACGCAGGAGCTAGAAGGAACGAACCTACCCGGTCATTGTCCTGCGCGCGCTCGCGTGAGTTTTAAAACAGCCTATCTACACTTTCGGGATTTTTTATTTGGTTTGTTTCATTCATGAGGCTTAACAATTCGGGGGGGGGGGGGGGGGGGGGGTTCCATAGAATGCATTCCAGTTTGCGTCAGTTTCTCTGAATTTCCAAGTTGATTTATAACCGCCTATATGACTGTTGTCTTTACAAACGATCTCGTAGGTTATTGTCACGTGATCAGAGGTGTCCGACATTTTGGATGTATTCCAGTTTTTTAATAGATTGATTTGATTTTCTGTTAGTGAGGTCGATCACGCTAGGATTACGACACGTTGCAGTTTTAGTATTGTGGACAAAAAATTGTGTTGATTCATTATTGGATGAAGTTTGTGACCATTTGAGTTAGTCTTCCGATCATACCAGACGGGATGCCTAGAGTTAAAATCCCCACAAAGCAGAATCGGTTGAAGTTTGAAAGTTTCCAAAATTTCCTCAATAAACTTTTGATGGGATTCTGAAAACGAGTTGGGGAGAATGTAAAAATTTTCTTTAATAATATTTGACTTTGAGAAATGTATTGAGATTATAGTACAAAATAAGTTGGTGAATTGATCTATCTTATTGAACTTTAATCCTTTATTTAAAACTAGACGAATGGCCCGGGCAACGCCCGGGTTTTACCCGAGTGCGGATATGTTTTTAAAACGTTGTCTTGGGTGGTCGCTATAGACAGGGTGGTCTGTATAGACAGGTGAATGTAACACACAGCTGATAACAGGGTTGTCTAGAGTGGCCGCTATAGACAGGGTGGTCTGTATAGACAGGTGGATGTATCACACAGCTGATAGCAGGGTTGTCTAGAGTGGCCGCTATAGACAGGTGAATGTAACACACAGCTGATAACAGGGTTGCCTAAGGTGACCGCTATAGACAGGGTGGTCTTATAGACAGGTGGATGTATCACACAGCTAATAGCAGGGTTGGCTATATACAGGGTGGTCTGTATAGACAGGTGGATGTATCACACAGCTGATAACAGGGTTGTCTAGAGTGGCCGCTATAGACAGGGTGGTCTGTATAGACAGGTGGATGTATCACACAGCTGATAGCAGGGTTGTCTAGAGTGGCCGCTATAGACAGGTGAATGTAACACACAGCTGATAACAGGAATGCCTAAGGTGTCCGCTATAGACAGGGTGGTCTGTATAGACAGGTGGATGTATCACACAGCTGATAGCAGGGTTGGCTATATACAGGGTGATATGTATAGACAGGTGGATGTATCACACAGCTGATAACAGGGTTGTCTAGAGTGGTCGCTATAGGCAGGGTGGTCAGTGGTCGCTATAGACGGGGTGGTCTGTATAGACAGGTGGATGTATCACACTGCTGATAACAGGGTTGTCTGGAATGGCCGCTTTAGACAGGTGTATGTATCACACAGCTGATAACAGGGTTGTCTAGAGGGGGGCAGGGAGGACACGTGTTCGCCGGCAGCCAATGGGCGCGCATTCTATCCGTGAGCTTCAGAATAAGGCAATTATATAAGTAGATAGATTATTGTTGCCGAATTTAGCTGTTAAAACTGAATGCTCGTCTCCGCCAAAAATAACAATATTTTTACTGTATAAGGCTCCTGAATAAATAATATGTCTGGTGGGTCGTTGGCTATCTGAGCCAGGAGCTCATTTGTTGCGTTTATGCTTTTTCTTAGATTTTGTTGCACAAACTTGAACAATTGAACTTGCATTTTATCCTGTTTGACTTGAAATAGTTAGTTACTTGATTGTTCAGTTGGGAAATAACTTGTTCTTTCGATTATTCTGTCTATTTGTGTTTTATACATAGGACATTTCTCTGAATTTGCTCTGTGTGATGAGGGCCTGTTTCTATACTTAGGATGTTGGGAACAATTGAAACATTTGGGAATTCCCGAGCAATCATGAACTCCACTGATTCCACATGTCCTGCATGTTGGGGTGTTAGGGCATTCTGCCGTTTTGTGGGTGGGGTTGAATTTCAAACATTTCTGGCATTGTTTCACCAAAATCTTACCTACAACAACGAAGCGCTCACAATCAGTGTATATTTTATTGTTTAATTTATTAATGGTTTGATAAACTTCGGAGAGACACGTAAAACTATATTGTGGGTAGAGGTGTTAGATTTAGTGCAGAATAACACTTTAATTTCTTCATATCCCTTAGTTCGTCCTTCATCTGACAGATTGTTTCTTCGAAGGAATTTACCTCGGTGATTTTACTAACGTTTTTAACCATTGTCGTTGGATCTCTTTTGGTTGGAATAAATGTTTTGCATAGATTTGTTAGTTGGGAATTATTTGCATAATTCCTCTTTTAGAAAATTAGATTCTTTCTCGTCCGACGTTTTTAAAATAATTGATTTTTTTGGTATTTATAATTATATTGACACTACTTTCCTATTCTTCTCTCTTAACACTCTGATCCTATCACCTACAGCGTGGTGTACATCTGTAATATTTTCCTCATTAAATGGCTTCGAGAAAATATTTGCATATATATTTTGAAAACATGTATTTGAAATAGTTTAGCATTTACACGCAAATATCTACAAAAGATAGAGCATGTGTTTATAGTAATAAACAAGTAAAAAATTAAATACTTTTAACTCATGAAACCTTTTAGGTTTTTTGGTGAAATTTTCTATTTATTATTTGTATGAAGTATTCCCAAAGCACATTCGAGAAATACTCGAGAAAAAGATTATAAAGGCAATCGCAGAGAGCCTGATTATAGACGACAATATATAAATCGTGTGAATTCTAGACATTTTAGAGAATAGACATATTCAAGAATGAATCAATCTAGAGATGAAGAAGCTAGCAGAGAACCTGAGCAAAGAAGACAGAATTCACCTCAAGAGAACACTAGTTATAATAGAGAAGAGGAATCTCCAAAGAGACGCCGTCAATATGAGGAAAGTGATAGAGAACCTGAGCAAAGAAGACAGAATTCACCTCAAGAGAACACTAGTTATAATAGAGAAGAGGAATCTCCAAGGAGACGCCGTCAATATGAGGAAAGTGATAGAGAACCTGAGCAAAGAGGACAGAATTCACCTCAAGAGAACACTAGTTATAATAGAGAAGAGGAATCTCCAAGGAGACGCCGTCAATATGAGGAAAGTGGTAGAGAACCTGAGCAAAGAGGACAGAATTCCCCTCAAGAGAACACTAGTTATAATAGAGAAGAGGAATCTCCAAGGAGACGCCGTCAATATGAGGAAAGTGATAGAGAACCTGAGCAAAGAAGACAGAATTCCCCTCAAGAGAACACTAGTTATAATAGAGAAGAGGAATCTCCAAGGAGACGCCGTCAATATGAGGAAAGTGATAGAGAACCTGAGCAAAGAAGACAGAATTCACCTCAAGAGAACTCTAGTTATAATAGAGAAGAGGAATCTCCAAGGAGACGCCGTCAATATGAGGAAAGTGATAGAGAACCTGAGCAAAGAAGACAGAATTCACCTCAAGAGAACACTAGTTATAATAGAGAAGAGGAATCTCCAAGGAGACGCCGTCAATATGAGGAAAGTGATAGAGAACCTGAGCAAAGAAGACAGAATTCCCCTCAAGAGAACACTAGTTATAATAGAGAAGAGGAATCTCCAAGGAGACGCCGTCAATATGAGGAAAGTGGTAGAGAACCTGAGCAAAGAGGACAGAATTCCCCTCAAGAGAACACTAGTTATAATAGAGAAGAGGAATCTCCAACGAGACGCCGTCAATATGAGGAAAGTGATAGAGAACCTGAGCAAAGAAGACAGAATTCACCTCAAGAGAACACTAGTTATAATAGAGAAGAGGAATCTCCAACGAGACGCCGTCAATATGAGGAAAGTGATAGAGAACCTGAGCAAAGAAGACAGAATTCACCTCAAGAGAACATTAGTTATAATAGAGAAGAGGAATCTCCAAGGAGACGCCGTCAATATGAGGAAAGTGATAGAGAACCTGAGCAAAGAAGACAGAATTCACCTCAAGGGAACACTAGTTATAATAGAGAAGAGGAATCTCCAAGGAGACGCCGTCAATATGAGGAAAGTGATAGAGAACCTGAGCAAAGAAGGCAGAATTCACCTCAAGAGAACACTAGTTATAATAGAGAAGAGGAATCTCCAAGAAGTCGTCACCAAAGTCCTAGACTTAGTCAAACATCTGAACCCAGAGTTCAAGAACAAAGTTCGATAACCATACCTTCTCATGTCAGACAGAGAATCCAATATGGCCCTTTTGTAAATCCCCACATTTACCCAATACCCAACTCCCTTCCCCACTATTCATCATATCTTATACCGTTCCAAACCTTTACTCCAAAATATATCGTGAATTTACCCTACCCGATCTATCCAGGTCAATATATTATTGAGCTACCTTCGTCAAATTTTTCCATTCCAACTTCCACTAATGTAAATCCCCCTGCACCTTTAGACCCTATTGTACAAGGACTACTATGGAAACTTGAGAATAAATTGATTACTTTAGAAGATATTATTGACGATATTGTGAGACTTTCTAAAGATAAGAATGGTACGAATTTCCTTCAGGATAAGATACGGAATGGCACTCCTCAAGAAAGACGAATAATATTTGAAATTGTAAAAGACAACATTATAGCGATTGCTTGTGATCAATTTGGAAATTACGTTTTCCAGAATTTGTTAGAAAAAGTCTCTTCACAAGAGTGCAATAAATTGATCTCTAAGCTACCTGGAAACGTAATTTCCTTGGCTTTCGACATATTTGGATGTCGAGTGCTACAAAAGGCTCTGGAACTGGAAAATTTGGAAATGAAGATTATGATTGTAAATGAACTAAAAGGTCATATCTATGAATGTGCTAAACACAAGCACCCCAAATATATCATTCGGACAATTATAAAGTTTACAAATCCTGAAATTACTGCAGTTGTGGTTAATTCATTTTACGGCCATATTAAAGAATTGTGCAAGGATCAAAATGGCAACGAAGTGGTGAGGTGGCTAATTGAACATTGCACAGCAGAACAGAAAGCCTTTGTTCTGGAAGAATTCCACGCCTGTTCTGTTCCCCTAATGCAAGACAAATATGGCAACTACGTCGTCCAGTGTATCCTAAGAAAAGGATCAATGGAAGATAAAATGAAAATATTTACTGATATAAAGGGCCATCTAAACTCTTTATCTTTACTGAAGTATTCAAGCAACGTCGTAGAGGCATGCTTGAAACTGGCCCCTGCTGAAATTAGGAGAGATTTCATCCAGGAACTTTGCGATAATGAATCCTTGATTAATATTGCCAAAAACATATATGGCAATTATACCGTAAAGACTATGTTGGAAGTTGCAGATGATGACCAGAAGGAAATGGTTCTGAGAAGATTGACACCCTTCATTTCTGAACTCAGTAATCTAAGCTATGGAAAGACACTTGCTGGAAAGGTTAGGTCACTACTTCAACAGTACCGGTAAGATCTCACTTCTCATGTATATAATTTTATTTCGTCTCAATTTTTTTAAATTCTTATATGTAATATGACATTTGAAAACCATCCCGCATGTGTTTCTTTTCAACGAAAAAATCAAAAATAAATCAAAAACACATGCGGGATGGTTTTCAAATGTCGTTTTACAATTGCAGGCCGCATTATATTGCTTATATGTAATGTTTCTATGTTCTTCATCCTTTTATTATATCTATATATTTTTATAAACATGTTATATAATGCTTTAAAATGTAATATGCTAAAGTATTTTTCCGCCTGCACCATTACAAACTCTAAACATTATATCTATATGCTCTTTAACTTGTATTAATGTAAAAGCGTTTTTTAATGTTAAATAAAAGAATCCATATTTTACATATTTTCTCCCTATATTGTGTAAATATTCTCAATATTAAATTTAAATAATGTCTAAAAGAGCAATACCTAATGTTATGTATTCTTCTACCTAATATTCAATAGGTAGTGTAGTTTCTATTAAAAGAGATTGTATGATACTGTTATATATTTGTATAATATTACAGAATTATCATAAAAGAACTAAAAACATGAATATCGGAATATTCTTGCCATCGCCTGCACAAGTCTCATTGGAGACTTTTCCGGGCACACTTGTAGCTAAAACGAAAACATGGTCTTCAGAGATGAGCGTGGGAAGGTGGAGATGTGCCGAGGGGCAATGCTCAAGCTTTAAGAAGTCAGGACTGTTTCCCCCTGAAGCTGTTTTATAGGATGTTTGATTAAATGTGTTTGTGTTTATAATTTCTTGTTTCAAGGAGGGTTTAAGTGTTAGATAAGGTGGTTATGAGTCGTTATAGTAGATATGATATATGGACAGGTATTTACAAAAGATGTTAGTTTTATGTTTTGCATGGGAGAAGGCATCTTTTATTATTATTTTTATTATTATCTTTTTATACATATATTTATTTCATTATATAATTTGTAGGAAAAAAATGAATATCTCACGCTATATATTGATTACATCACACAACAACAACCAAGTCCTGGGTCAAATCCATATATACATATGTATTACACTTAATAGAACATATATATCAAATTAGTTTAATTAAATAATGAGAGAGTTTATTCGGTAATATATAGATAGTTTTTTAAAAGAGAAATGGCTAAATAACATAAGGACTCTCCACGAGATGTAGAAAGCAAAATTTTGTAAAATATTCAAAGTAATTCCTTTTTCTTTTCACCTTTTATCAATGAATTACCTTTATTAAAAAGATCAAACTTTTAGAATGTCACGCTCTCATGAAAGCAACCTCTTTTTAAAATGATCATTTAAAAAACATAACTGATGTTCTTTCAAAACGTCCTCCTGAATGAGTCATTTATCGATTTAATAACCTACCACTTTTTTTGGATCATTAAAATAGAATTTTCAAAACGAATTAAACTCCCAAAAGTGACTTTTATAAACCAAATTTGATCCTTTATTTACATTTATTAAAATTATCATTATTTTCTATTAAACTTCTTTATTTTGTATTATCATTTTTACTCTGCATTTTATGCTCATGCTCTGTAGAGTCCTTTGAAGAAGTTTCTAATGGCCGTTGATGTGCATTGCGAAAGTTGCCTTAAGTCTTTGTTCCACCAGGGGTTTTGATGGTCTGTTGTCTTTATTTTTCCTTTTCATGGATATGTTGCAGGCCTCTTGGAGGATCCTGGTAAGGACATGCACTACATCATCTATATTCTTGTGTGTTGATGCAGCATGGAGAATGCATGTTGCAGAGAGGAGCCGAAGAATGAAGTGAAGGTGCTCTCCATGCATGGTGATTCAGCTAATGATGTATCTTGTTCTGGGGATATTATATCTTGGATTGTAGTAAGGATCGGTAGATGGCAGTGAATGCTATGTCAAACAGGCATGTTCTAGTTGCTCGGGTGGAACTGGAAGCCAAGGTTACATCTATGGAGGAAGACCGTTGCTCCAAGTGTAATGCACAGGAGCTCCCAGAAAGTGTAAGTTGGTGAGAAGAGAAGATGCCTCCATACTAACGCCTCGAACATCATGGTCTGCACCAAGACCCCAGGTAGAAGAGTATGTGTTTTGCTTGCTATCTGGGAAAGTTCCAGAACAGCATATTGTGACTTTCTGAGGTTGGCCTGTAGAACTTTGAGGGGCTTAATTATAGTTTCTAGTCTTGGTTATTTGTGCCTTAACCAAGGGACATGCTCGGTAGGTGGCTTGGTCGATTAGTGCTTCAAATGAGGCTCCTACCCTTTTGGAGCAGTTATGGAATTTCAATATGTTGTTTGAACATTCATGTCTCGCGTGTCCTGTTGTACCACATTTTTAGCATATGGAGTTGGCGGCTTGGCAGGTCGAGGAGCAGTGGTTGAAACCGCAGCATCTGTAGCATTGCTTCAGAGAATAACATTTCTTGTAGCGGTGTATTAAGCTTGCGATTGGGATCTTACCGCGTTGTAGCAGAGTCTTAGCGACGTCATCGTCCACTTCGACTGTGAAGTAACCTTTTGGATTGGGTTTGGGTCGATGTGTAATTCGGTGTGTCTAATATGTATGTAATATATATGTAATAATAGTGTCTTTTCCCTGGTAGATTCTTGAATGATGGATTGTTTTCCAGACTTTTAAGAATTTCTTCCTTTTTGGTGCTGTCTTCTACCCCAAAGATACAGTATCTGGAGTGGATCGTTGAACGTTCCTGACAAGACAGTTCGGATGGCATTGCATTCTTCAGCTGTATGCTAGTTCAGTAGCCGCCTGCTTAGTATTAGTGTGAATGATCAATTTCTCTTTACCTTTCATTGAAGCAGCTACCACATTTGAGGTAAAGAGAGATGGGTTTGCTGTCTTTACCTCGCGGAGGATTTCTCGAGATTCCTTAGTGGGATTTACAGATTTAATTACGACATGAGATTCGAAGTCTCTTGCCAAGTTGTTATAGGTGGGTTTAACCTTTGAGGAAACAGGCGCTGGTCGTGGTTACTGTTTCAGCATATGAGGGCCTGGATGGTGTCTGTGCCAGTGACGTGACTGTGCGAGGTATATCCAACTATAGGTATCCTAGAGAGCAAGTTCAGCGCAGGTCAGAGCGGAGTGAAAAGTTTTGATGAAACCTCTGCATAGCTTTTCGCTTAATTTAGCCTTTGTAGCGAGCAGGTTTATCTGATTGACGCCGGCGTTGAAGGCGCAAGAGTTTGACCGAACTTGAATGAGAGATGCTTACAGTCAGAGTCCAGCTCAGAGCGATTTCGTTTCACTCCTGAAGGCTTGTTACTTGCCATAATAATTTTAAAATGATATATTTTTAAAATATTTCAAACTAGCGGACGTACCCGGCTTCGCCCGGGTTTTACCCGAGTAAAAGTTTGTCTAACGAATCTCTCGATAAAGTGAACATTTTTTTCCCGGTCCCTTTAAAAAATACTCGATAAGTTGAATAAAATCAATATTAATTGGTTCCCTCGGTAATTGGAAGTTAAAGGAATAGTATCTTGCCTTGGAATTGTATCATTATTCTTGTATGGATGTACCCGGCTTCGCCCGGGTTTTACCCGAGTAAAGGTTTGTTTAACGAATCTCTCGATAAAGTGAACATTTTTTCCCGGTCCCTTGAAAAATACTCGATAAGTTGGATAAAATCAATATTAATTGGTTCCCTCGGTAATTAGAAGTTAAAGGAATAGTATCTTGCCTTTGAATTGTATCATTATTCTTGTCTCAAATAAATTGCCGTGTCATCCTGAATTTTGTCTTTCCTAATTTTCTACATTACAAAATCATCGTATCATCATGATAATATTTAGAGCAGATTGTTGAATTATAACAGATAAATTAGAATATTTATCTTGATTATTTCTAGGCGAAAAGTTATTTCAAAAATTTTATTTGCTAGAAACCTTCCCAGTACTATACTAAATAACTTCCCAAAGTTTCATGGCGATCCAATGAGTGGTTTGATCAGGCATAAAGGACAAACAAACAAACAGACACACATACATTCATTTTTATATATATAGATGCCATACTGCACGTCGTCAACTCGTACAGCAATAAACTACTTGAGATAGATATTTATAACCCAGGGAGCGCAGAGCGCCAACTACCCGGGGAATCCCAGTATGGACTAGTTGTTGAGCGCTTTTACTCGTGTCCTGTTTTGATTACTGAGTTGAACCAATTAACCAGGAAGTTCCATGCTGAGGTTGAATCTGAGAGGCCGGCCATAGATGTAGAGTTGAGGTGGGTCAGTCCAAGCAGGATAGCTGTTTGCATCCTATGTCTCAAGAATGCCGGACAGCTGAAGAGGAAATGATCAACTGTCTGTGGCTCTTCTGAACAGTGAAGACAGGTAGGGTCTGTTTCAGGATA
>CP092869.1:5197590-5263924 GCA_030710605.1 Cordylochernes scorpioides | reverse complement strand
GAAGTCCAATGTGAGCTGGCTGGAAGGGGTCAAGGAATCTTCCATTAGATGAGCTGTGATCACTTTCAGATCAAATTGAGGGAGAGTTGTCCAAATAACCAACAAATGTCAAACTCAAAACAAAAAAGATAATTATTTTTAATAGTAGTTGTTATAATCATAAAAAGGGGGTTGGTGGAATGATGGTCTAAACTGTTGTTTTTCAAACACTACGACCCAGGTTCAATTCCCGCATTGGGCACTTTATTCTGATTTTAAAAATGCTCTAATGATCCCCGATTCTTGCAAAAGTCCAACCCCACCAACTAGTGCAAGTAACCAAACAGGGCTCTGGCACATTTGTAAGTGCAAAGTGGAACTGCTTTTCTCATGTGTAGACATGTGGTGCACTTAGAGTAAAAGCAGTCGCCTACTTTACCCACTAAAAGAACCAATACTTTGAAGATATACAGAAGGCTCTTTGCCATGCTGGAAACACTTCTCAATTTTGGAAGATGATAAAAATTATAAGCAGAGAGCCACCATCAAAGGTAATATTCTGATGTCTGATTGGCAGGCTGTTTACTGTAAGCTGCTGTATTCCCCACTGATAATGAATGTTTATATATCTTCAGTACCAGCTCATTTTGATCTGGATGGTGAAATTTTACTTATAGAAGTTGCTATGGAACTATCCAAACTGAGGAAGAATAAAGCAACAGGATTGGATAACATACCGTATGAAGCAATCAAAGATTTACCTGACAAATATCTGAAATTGTTAACAAACATATACAATAAAATTAAGAAAAAGGCATCTCCTTATCGTGCAACTTTCAGTTACACGATAAGGAGATGCCTTTTTCTTAATTTATGCCCCTTATCCCAGTACAATATTACATTTGTACTATTTTTTCACATACAATAAAATATTGATGACATCCTCAGTTCCCTCAATGTGGACAATCATCCATCCTATCTTCAGCGACCCAAATACACCATCAAACTATAGAGGAATTTGAAATGAAGGCGATAAAAACGTGATTTTCTTTTAATGGTAAATCACCACGTTTTTATCACCTTCATTTCAAATATTATTGCGTGGCTACGTCATGTCTGATCCTAACTTCTAATATAGAGGAATTGTTATCCAACTTTACATCCATATTGAGGACTAGGTTGAACAGCTGGATGGAAAAAAGGGGAATATTGGCGGAAAATCAAGCCGGTTACAGAAGGGGATATTCCTGTCAACACCATATTTTCACGCTTACCTCACTGATTCAAATGACGCTGAGCCGCAAAAGGAGGAGATTATACGCTTTTTGTGGATATCAAAAAGGCCTTTTTGATACTTACCTCACCTTCTTTGGGAAAAGTTATCAACTTATGGTTTGAGCGACCATTTCATCAGCCTCATACAGAGCTATTATGTCAGCAACAGTTAGATGGAACGGCTCACTTACAGTATTTATAAAAATACAATCTGGAGTACTACAGGGTGAACCGCTATCACCTCACTTATTTATCCTTTTTCTAAATGACCTATAGCTTCTCTATATGATGATGCACCAAGTATCTATTTACTGAAACATACACCTCCTTCTGTTCGCAGAATACATTGTGCTTTTGGGAGAGTCGAAAATAAATCTTCATATAAAGATTAATTTACTCAAAAAATATTTCAAAAAAAATTTTCTAACTTTAAACCAAAAGGAATCAAAGGTTCTAGTGTTTAGAAATAGAGGTCGACTGGCTCGTTCTGACATTTGGTTCTGGGGTCCTCTCATTACAACATCTAAATACATGTATTTAGGTTACCAGCTGACAACTTCAAACTCAACTGGCGGCGCTACTATTTTTTTTTTCAAGTCGCTAAATGCCATCATTACGGTTTGGGAAATATTGAACAGATAAAAAATCAACTCTATCAATTTTTTTCAGGCTCTTGGATTAAAATTTTTGAAAACCTTTTTATTTATTTATTATCAAATCAGACGGGATATCCCAACAAAGGATGCTTACGTCAAGAAACAACACTAACTTTGATACTATATTACATAAACTATTGAATAATTACATGAGTAGAGTTTAAGAAGAAAAGAAAGGAAAGGACATTAAAATCATGCTTGAATTTACAGCCAACTAATGAAATAAACACAAATAAATATACCTAGTTTGGCAATTACGGTTTTTTTAACCAAGAGAGAAAATCATAGATATATTTAGAATTTTCTAAATTTAAAATATGAATCTTTGCTAGAGAGAGAAAATAGAGGTAACCCGGGCTCCTGTTGCGTAAATCGCCAACTATACCCGGGTTGTACAGCCACAGTATAGAAGTCTAGTAATTGGAAGGGCAGATTGCTGAGGTGAACCAGGTAGTTCCAGGCTGGCAGAGAGTCAGGAAGTAGGGGCAGGGCTGAAGTCTTGTACTCCAAGCTGTGTCTGTAGCCTGTGTAGCATAAAAGCTGGACAGGAGAAGAGGAGGTGATCCACAGTCTGTGACTCTTCCCGGCAGTGAGGACATGTTGGATCCAGATCTCTATGTCAGAGATCTACCAGAACGTGGCCGTGACCAGTAAGGATGGTAGTGGTGGCCATCCCAAGACGTATTTTGGACAGGAATGACCAAAGGCGGATTGGAGAGGTCGCAATTCTTTTTAGTTTTCTGTTATGGTAATCTTGGGTGTAGACTAAGGTCCAAGCTTCCATAGCAGATGAGTGGGTGCGGCTGCGGGCAAGGCTCTGGGGAAAGATGCAGTAGGATTGTTCCAGGTTCGAGATTGCTGCAGTCTTTGCTGCCTGGTCAGCCAGTTCATTGCCTGCAACTCCACTGAGGCCCCTCACCCAACAGAGGCTGACCTGAGGTGCTTGGTCTAGCACTAGAATTATCTCCGAAATTAGAACCGTTTGGGCGGGACCAGGAGTACATATAGCGGCCAGTGCAGATCTGCAGTCAGACGCTATAGTGAATCCTGGGTTGGCTGGCATATTTTCCGCGAGGCGAGTTGCCCAAATAATGGCAAGCAGTTCGGCTTGGAAAGAAGAACAGTCTGGATGTAGTCTGAAAGGTATTGGTTGGTCTTGCGAGGGAAGGATAATTGCGGCACCAACTCCTGCCTCGGATATCGATCCATCAGTATGTATAACAGAGGAAGTGACTTTGTCATATTCTAGGCTGAAAGTAATTGTGCGTCGGAAGGGGGGGTTTGGCAGAGCTGCTGGACCTGGCCGAACTGGCCCTCCTTAGCCGCCGGTTGAGCATTCCAGAAACATCTCTAATAAAAACCTAAATTCCCCTATTTACAGTCATTCTATGCAAACCGGTCATACATTTAATTTAACAAAGCCATCCATTCTATACAACAATATCAATAATAAGTACCAGAGACTTTTACTAGAGGCATTTGTGTCAATAAAAACAAACAGCATCAACAGGCATATAGATATACCGGAACAATACCATATGTTATGTGAATAGCCATAAGTTGCATTTACCTGCCCTTGATTAACACCATTCATAGTGCATATGTACTTAGTCCAGATTTATTAGCATTTAATCCCTATAATCTTTTTAGCATATTTGTTCTTATTTTTATCTTTAAATACTTTTATCTTTTGCAATTATGTAAATTTTCTTTTCAGCTTTGTGTATATATGGATCCTCAGCGCGTTTATTACTCTTACCTGATGAAGGACGATATGTCCGAAAGCTTGTGTGCATGCCAATAAAAAGAAGCTCCTCTTCCCACTTTGTAAACTCGTTATTAACCTTCAGTGAAGAGCAGTTCTACTTAGCCGCCTTGAGATAGGTCATTCTCGTTTTGATTATGATATCAAGCGGAGGGCTACCAGTTAGAGAAATGGCTGAGATAGTTGGAGTGCAGGGGCCACCTCGTAATGTGCGACGCGCGAAGAGGTACTGCAGACTCGGAGCTGACGGATGCCTTCTCTAGAGGAAGCGCGACTGCCCCAAGCAGAGACCCCATAGAGGAAGGTCGGGACCACCATAGCTTTGAAAATCCGGTTTCTAGCCTAAAAAAAAAAGGCCAAAATTTCCTTGGATGGCATTAGTAAGACGGGGTATTATGCAGCGGGTCCGAAGTACAATTTTCTTAAGATGGGAGACAAATTTTCGAGTTTGATCGAATTCGACCCCCAATATGATGATATTCTGGCTTATGGTAATAGGTTGTCCGAGAATCTTTAAACCAGGATCTGGGTTGAGGCGAACTCTCCTCCACTGGAAGATGTATACCTTCCTGGGGCTGAGCTGGAGATCATTGTCAATACACCAAGCAGTCATCCTATCCAGAAAATCGTTTATAGCCATGACAGGCAAACGACCACAGACCTGGATAAGAACGGTGAAGTCGTCGGCAAAAGCCACCAGCGAACTTTCCCTGATTTGAAAAAGCAGGAATATTTTACGAGAAACCACATTCCAGAGGAAGGGGCTCAACGCAGAGCCTTGGGGTGTTCCCCGTTGGAAGAAGGTTGAGGCAATGGATGACCATGCGGAATACGTGACTTCCCTGTCCTCGAGGAAACTTTGAACGAGGCACACCAGTGAGTCTGGGCAGACTAGACGATCAAGGCTTTGGACAATGGCCGGTCTCCAAATGGTATCGAGAGCCTTGCTGATGTCCAGGCTTATTGCCAGAGTCTTCTTCCAGTGTGACTGCCTGTTGTCGATAAACTCTGTGATTTTGGCCAGTGCATCTTCTGCCAAACGCCCATGGGCAAATCCGAATTGGTTGTCAGAAAACCAGCCGTGTCGATCTGCCAGCCATTGGAGTCTGGCCAGAATGCATCTTTCAAACACCTTTGCCAAGTTGTTCAAAAGTGTAATGGGTCTATACCTATCTAGCTTGTTTGGGGCTGAGCTAGAAGGTTTAGGGATAAGGATGAGGCGTCCAGCTTTCCAGGGACGAGGGAAGTGGCCAATTTTGAGGAACTTGGAAAATAATGTGGCCAGTAATGAATGTAGTGGGGGTCCACCAAGGACTAGGCATAGAGAGCCAAGCCCATCCGGACCTGGGGTTCTCCTGCTGCCACAATGGTAGATGGCTCTGGAGATTTCCCCCGGCTGAAAGTCTGGTTCATCGGAGTAGGGTAGAGGATCATTTTTAGGTGGATGTGGTCGATTGTCTGGTGGAAGGAAATGCTCCAGGACTGTGCGGCTTGTCCCCTCTGGAGTGAAGGGGGAGCCATTGTTATGCTGGAGGAGAAGAGGACCCCTGTTGGGTTTACGGCCTTGAGCTATGAAGCGGTGTATGGCGCTCCAAGCATTGGCTGAAACTTCGTTGCAGAGGTTTAGTCAATATTTACTCTTGGCTTTCCGTATCGCTGCTTTGGGTCGATTGTGACATGCTCGATAGAGGCCACGGAGGAAATTCTGAATTGGACTCTGTGTGCTCTGCGAGCAGCGACGGAGGGAAAGGACTAGTTTTCTCAGGCCACTAAGTTCAGGAATCCACCAGGGTTTTGAAGGTCTGGGACTGTTGGACCGTCTCCGCATGGAGACGTCACAGGCACATTGGAGAATGGACGTGAGGAGCAATGCTACACTGTCAATCTCTTCAGGAGTGGACGCGTCTTGGAGGAGGGAAGCGACGTGATGCAGCGAAGATTCAAGATGGGATGTGAGTGTTGCCCGTTTGCACGAGGATTCAACCCATGTGTCGCTAGGTTCATATGTCACCATGTCAGCGAAATCAGAGAGAATGGGAATGTGGTCCGTGAATGCCAACTCACCCACCAGATGCTTGGTAGCATGGGCTGCTAGGGAACTTGACGCCAGTGTGACATCAATAGAGGAAGAGAGGTGACCAGTAGACCACGTAAACTGCACTGGTGAACCTAAGACGTGGGGGTCGTTAAGGCGGGCAAAGTCCTCAAGATTTTCTCCACGTGAGTCAAGTCTGGCGTTGATACCCCAGCTTGGGGAGTGAGCATTGGCATCCATGCCTATGATCAGCGGCAACGGGAACCTGTTGTTGATGGATTCAATGTATGCTGAGATGACCGAGATAGGACTGTGCTCCAGCCAGATAGCAATAGATGTGATAGCTGGGTCTGAAGAATCGATGGGCAGCACTTGAAGATTAGAGCGTGCTACTATACCTGAAGGTATATAGGAACCCAGGAGTATAGAAGGTTTGAAAACCAGACGAGGGCCAGTTGAAGTGAGCAGGAAGTTCCTGTAGAAGCACAAGGTCGGCTCTAGTTGCCTCTGCCAAATTAGAAAGCTCTAAGATGGCAGAAGGAGATTTTTGGGCGTTAGCCTGCAAGATTCTTAAAGGTCTTATCATTGTTTTCTGGACTGCATTATTTTAGCCTTTACAAATGGGCACGTGAAGGATGTGGCCAGGTTATTGATGGCTGCACCAGCTCTTTAACTGCAGTGGCAGCAGCGTACCTTGCTTGCTTCGGCTGTGCATTGCTTGCCTTCGTGCTCTGAAGAGCCGCATTTGTAGCAAGTAGGTGTGGCTGCAGTGCAGTTGGTAGCTCGATGTCCAAATCCGCAGCAGCGGAAACACTGCCGCAGAGTGTGGCTCCGCTCAAACCTTGTCATCAGACCAGCTATAGGAATGCGCCCGTGTTGGCCCAAGGTTTCCGCCACTAGGTCGTCCACTTCCACGAAGACTGTTGCTGCGCCCTGGTTACTATTTCTTGTATTTATCCTTACTATTTATAAACATAAAAAGATCCCTGTATTCAATGTCTTCCTGATTTCTGTAGTTCTGGAAGACGTTCAATAAGCAGGTGACTGGAATCCTGCCTTCTCTCTCCACACCCTGGATCATCTATAGCTTCTATTCGAAACAGAAAATCTCCGAAGTTTGCATTATTAGTAACGAATTGCACGTTGTAAAAGTCAGGGCAGAAATATTTTGGGATGCCTGAAGAAAAAAGGAGACGAAAGTGAGCACTCGTATTAGAAAACATATCTATCATTCTTGTTCTTAAAAATCATTCATTATTGAAGGAGAATGTGTACTGAATGTTCGTTGATCTTCTTCACTTAGTTGGTCCAATTCATATTTAATCAGTCTTGATTCGATCAGTCAGGAAAGGGATCTCTCCCAGACAGTGGACACAATTTGAGGAAGTGGTTTTAAACGATCTAATAGCCGATAGAACAATTTGGTATTGTATCGAATTTAATTTCTGTATACAGCGGTTGTTTATTTGGTAAAACCAAATTTCAGATCCATACGTTAGAAGTACTGATTAGAGTTTTATGCAAAATTAATCTTTTATTAGAGTTTATATCTCATATTTTGCCGCTGAGGGAAAAAATTATATTTTTAATGCGATGCGCTTTATGCAAAATTTCATTAATGTGCGGGGTGAAATTTATTTTTGCTTTGAATCTATGATTTGATAACTTTAATGGTGGGAAGCGCTCAAAATCCGATAATTGGTATTGGGGACAACAAACACTGAATGTCACGGAAAGATACATGTATCTAGGATACCCACTCACCTCAACAAACTCTTTTAAGCAAGCCGCATTATACTACAAGGGTAAAGCTCTCGCGGCCAGTGGTGCGGTATGGCCTATTCTGACCAGGTCGAAGATGAACTCTCTTAAATCCTCTATGAAACTTCTTGACGCGATGGTTTTATCAACCCTGCTATACGCGGCACCTGTTTGGGCAAATGAGCATACATTAATTGTTGATCAAATTCAGGATTCATGTATGCGAAGATATCTAAATCTACCAAGATACACCCCCGGATACATGCTCAGGATAGAATTGGGAAGAGTGTCACTCAGTGTTACAGTCTTGAAACTTACCTTAAGGTTTTGGTTGAGAATGCTGGGAATGGGTGAAACTAGACTGCCGCTGCTCTGCTTGTCACAGCTGTGGGAAATCTCAAACGCAACGAAAAAATATATAGGTTTCACGGGAAGTATAGTTAATATTTTAAACAACACCAGATTTCAATGGCTGAATTGCTGCACAGACTATAGAACATTACAAAGAGAAATTCCCTACATAATCAGGACTGCAATAGACCAGTCTCTGCAAAAGGATCACACAAGAATAATAAATTCAAGACTTTACCCCCACTATAAAAACATCTGCTCAACTCCGTTACCGGAACACTATCTGTCCAGCGATTTCCTGCTCCGGGTCAAACGGTGTATTGCCGGACTGAGAATCCTCTCGGTGCTCTTTGCTGATGATCGCCCCAGAATATTTAAAACAGATGGATGGACATGCGAGATTTGCGGGACAAGAATGGAGCCGGGGCTACATCACCATATGCTCTCATGTATGGGGCTGAAAGACGAACGAGAAGTGCTCCTCAGTGAAATAGGCCTTGAGGGACTCTCTTTGGAGCTCCTGTTGAATGAGGTGGTGAGAAACAGAGCTGGAGCTTTTGCGTTGTTCAAATTCTGGAAGACGGCTGAGTAAAAGAGGAGGCTATATACATAATCTAATTGATGTAAATAATTATATGCAAATAATCTATGTCAGGATTAGAATGACGAATCCTGTATGGGACTTTGATTCCAGTAAAAGGCTTGTTGATGCTGTTGTATATAGTCACAGTGTATAAAATACTATACTATGCCTACTACATATAGGTTTCTCTCTGTATTCTTAGTTCTCTTCTCTTCAATTACTCTGTAAACTGGCGAATCCTATATAGGACGAGAGGTCCTCAATAAAGGCTTTTTGTTGTTGTTGTTGTTGATTTGATAACTTTATTCCCAAAATTTTGATTTCATTTGCAGGTTTTATGGAGTTTCTTTGAAATTCCAACTGAAACCTTTGGAAATTGTGAAAGTGAGTCAAGTTCGTTTTTTTTCTGGATTTATTTTTAACTTTTTTGAATGCCACCATTGAGTGACATAATTTAGGGTGTTCACTAACTCAGTTTTTAGACCCTGTAAATTATAATGCCAACATATAATAGAGATGTCGTCCGCGTAGCAAATAATCTCAGCGTTAGTTGATTTAAAATTCATTAACAAATCGTTCAGCAAGATATTCCATAATAACGGAGACAGTGGACTCTTCTTCTTCTACCCTGAGGACATCCCTTAGTAAGGTTTTTGAGACAGTTTTACCACCGTATGACAGACAAACTGTCCTCTTATTATTCAGATAGGATTGGATAATTTGAATCAAAGAGCTGGGAACGTTGTCTAAATCCATTCTCTTTATTATAGCGGGCCACCATTAACAAAAGCCCCTGATACCGCGATCAACGCTGTTAGTTCTCTTTGCTTGTGTTCCAGAATAGTTTCAGTCAGCTCTTTCATAGCAGTAATTGTTGACTTATGCCTGGAATGTTGTCTAGAACTCATCAGATTGTTTTCATCATAAAAAGTAGTAAGTTTAATTTAAATTATATTTTCGAAAACTTTTGGAATATTTGATAGCAAGGAAATTGGTCTGTAGCTTTTACTAACATCATAACTAGTTTTATCTAATTTAGGAATTATTTTTACAAAAGAAAATTTCTAGTAATCTGGGAAATATCCTAAACGTATACATTTCTCGAATATTTTAAGAAGGATTATGGAAATCCTAGGATAGGCGAATTTTATCATATTATTGCTAATATTATCTGATCCAGGTGCTTTCCTATTTTGCATCGATAGAATAATTACTTCAATATATTTTAGGTTTATGAACACTTTGTTTCTATTATTGTAAATTGGAGAGTAATTTCTAGTTGCCCTGTGAAGTTCCTCCTCTGAAGAAATATCATCGTCCGGGGAAAGATCGTTTAGTAAACTTTCCATTTTAGAAGTCCTGGTAAAATCTGGTGCGTTGTCTATCAATGGAATCCCTGTTATGTTAAAGTCTTGAAAGTTTTGTAAGTGTTCCCAAAAGGATTATTTGATTCGTTTCTTAGAGAAAGAGTCTCCAGCTTTTTAATTTTGTCTTGTTAATAGCTTTATTATATTTGTTACGAGCAGCTTTAAAAATTCTTTCATGAATTAATTTGCCTCGATAGAATAAATTTCTTATATAATTAAAATCATTTTTCATTTTTTCAAGTTTATTCGTCCACCACTTGAATTTTACTTAGTTTTTGTTTATGGTTGAATTTAACTTGAGAGATGCTTCCCTGATAATATCTGTAGTTTTTAGGTTCCAAAACTCTTTATTCAGACATTACCATTGTTGTATATATATATAGAATTAATTGTTACCACAGAGTGTGTGTAATCTCACAGGTAAATGGGCACTAACCGAAACAGAAAAAAAGTTCCTTTGTTTTAATATTGGTTTCCCTTTTATATTTTTGTTCTCTCTCTTGTAAATCAATAAATATAATGTTTAATTAATAATTATTGGAATCAGTTTCATTAAAAATTCTAAGCAAAGTCAACAACTATTAACTACATAGCATTATTTACGAGGTGTGTTCAAAAGGTATCGCGACTTTTAAATTTTCGCGGGTTACGTATATTCGAATTTCGATCTTTTTGTGGCTTTATGTTGGTACTCCTGTCTCTCATTTATGCCGACAAGCTCGGCCATTTTGAATGTTCACTTAATTGTTGACAGCTGCTTTGCTTGCAGGTGTTTTGGATCGTCTTCGATTTTTTCCTATAAAAAAAATGGATCAAATAACCTTTATCAAATTTTGTGTGAAAAACGAAATTAAGTGCGCGGATGCATTCCGAATGTTGACTGTGGCATACGGAGAAGCTACCTTGGACCGAAGCAACGTTTATCGGTGGTACAGAATGTTCTCAGAAGGCCGAGAAGATGTGAACGACGAAGAGCGTGCCGGACGCCCGAGCACTTCAACAACAGACGAAAAAATTAATGAAGTGGAGAAAATGATATTGGCCAATCGTCGAATCACCGTTAGAGAAGTTGCTGAGGACCTAAACATATCGATTGGCTCGTGCCATTCGATTTTTATCAATGATTTGGGCATGAGACGGGTCGCCGCGAAATTCGTACCAAAATTGCTCAATTGCGACCAAAAACAGCATCGCATGAACATTGCTAATGAGATGTTGGACTCTGTCCGCGACGACCCAAATTTGCTCCAGTGGGCCATAACTGGTGACGAAGCGTGGGTTTATGGTTATGACGTGGAAACCAAAGCTCAATCATCTCAATGGAAGCTGCCGCACGAACTAAGACCGAAAAAAGCGCGCCAAGTTCGGTCGAATGTGAAAGTTTTGCTGACAGTTTTCTTCGATTGCAGGGGCGTGGTGCATCATGAGTTCTTGCCACAGGGTAGAACGGTCAATAAGGAATATTACCTGCAAGTTATGCGCAATTTGCGCGAAGCAATCCGCCAGAAACGCCCGGATTTGTGGAAGAACAAAAATTGGCTTTTGCACCACGATAACGCCCCTGTTCACACATCGTTGCTTGTGCGCGACTTTTTGGCCAAAAACAACACACTAATGACGCCGCAGCCACCGTATTTCCCAGATCTGGCCCCCTGTGACTTTTTCTTGTTCCCTAAACTGAAGAGGCCCATGAAAGGACGACGTTACGCTACGCTTGACGAGATAAAGACGGCATCGAAGGAGGAGCTGAAAAAGATTTTTTTTAAATGATTTTTTTGAAGTGCTTCGAAGATAGGAAAAACCGTTGGCACAAGTGTATAATATCTCATGGGGATTACCTTGAAAGGAACAAAATAGGTATCCATGAATAAATAAATAATATTTGAAAAAACACAAAAGTCGCGATACTTTTTGAACACACCTCGTACATAGTAGTATTTACATAACAATGGCTATATACACATAGTAAAGTCAGTTTTACATGAGTCAAAGTTTCAGTTTTGCAAGTAAAGATGAATATAGAGACATTGAGAGAGTATATATTTATACCAATTATATATGTACATTAGACATGAGCCTCTAAAAGTGAGTCAAACTCGGTTTCGATGTTGTAGTCATAGTTAAAATCAATGCTTATCCAGGATTTGGACATTACATATTTGGCGATGGTAAAAATGTGCCTCTTATCCGATGCTACATGATCAAAAACGAATTTCCTTCGATCAAAAACAAAACGTGAATCACTACTCTCACATATATGTTTTAATTTTACATAAAAACGTGCTAACGACGGGCAATCGAAATAGCGGTGTTCTATTGTTGGTGGTCCCCTGCACGTCGGGCATCGCGATTTGTCAAGGCGTCTGGGATACGGCAGTGCGCGTAATTTCATTCTCCAGGCTAGGTCTCCGAATATGTTGTTTGGTGGTTTCCATACCGGTTCGATAGCTAAATTCCATTTTAAAGATTTGTTATAAGCATTTCTGATGTTTAGATGGGATTGGAGAATCAGATTTCTAAGAGTGCTGCTCTTTGTCTTACAAAAGATGCGTTTATCAGTTTTAATATTTAGGGGGAGTATATTCGTTGAGCTGTTGTTGCAGTTCGTGAAATGGCCGTTCCTTATTTTGTTGTAGAAATGTGTTAGTTTGTTATAGTCGGAGTTAATGTTCCTCGTTGTGCGTGTGACGAAATAACCAATCGGACGTATATCTCCTCTTTCATCGACGAAGTCTTTAAACATTTCAATTCCTCTCACGCTAAATATAAAGGGGTTGTCGAGGTGAAGGTCTTGTAAGAAACGACATTTAGTTAGAATTATATGTAAGAAATCGTCGTAGGATAGTTTTTCAAAATCGATGTAGAGCGATGGTGAAATAATTTTCCAAGTAAGGAGGATCTGTTTGGTTCTAGGCGATGACAGGCTGTAAGGTCGTAGTTTAAAAGATTAAAATAGTTTTGTGAATTCCTATTCTTTATAAGAAATTCGTTTCCATTTACAATTCCATTCATCATTTTCTGGATTCGCTTCATAATAAAAATGTCTCTCTGGGTGATAAGGTGTATAAGGCCTAGTCCTTCTTCTTCTTTGGGAAGGCAGTTTATTTGTCCAAGTTTCATGAAGATATAAAGCGTCATCGAGGAGAGTTTGTAAGCCGTTTAGAACAGAGTCAGACGGGAGCGTGCTATTAATTAGATACATAAATTTTGTAATAAAGTATTCGTTCAGATAGCGAGACTTCTTGTGAAGAGGCAGCGAAACAATCTTTTCTTTAATATAATTCAGTGACGTTATGAAGTTTGTACTAAGAAATTCTATTTGAGTTTTGAAAGGCGTCATACTATTTTCTACTATAACCCCTAAAATTTTACATTTGTCGGTTTTCATATCAATGTTGTAGGGTGTGTCTGTTCTGGAACTCCAATCTCCACACCAAAGTCCTTGGCTTTTATTGAAGTTTACCTTTATTCTCGATATCGCTTCGAAATCTCTAAAACATTTGTAGACCGTTTCAAATTCCCGATCGTCGTTTATGATAAAGACGAAATCGTCGGCATAGGCGAAGAATTTGGTTGATTGTCAGAGCGAACTTCTCAGTGTATAAATTAATGATGTCGTGGCTATTGAGAAAAGAAGCGCGGAAAGGCCGCAACCTTTTCTCACGCCTGTGGCGACTGTAAAATTAGGCGAGAGTTGATTATTGATTTCTATTCGAGCTCTGTTATCGTCAAAGATTAACTCCACCCATTTCATTAAATCGGGGGGCGTTTTCAGTTTTTTAAGGGTTTCTAGAATTAACTTTTTGTCAATTGTGTCGAAGGCTTTTTCTAAGTCAAGGGTGACAAGGGCAAGGGGTGTTTTGTGCATGTTTGCGTGGAAGATATCATTTTCAATCATCGGAAAAATGTCAAATATTGTTCTTCCAGGAATTGCATACTTTTGCTCCTTCGGCACCATCAGTGGGGAAAGAGGCTTAATTCTATTTAGCAGGGCTTTGGAGAGAATTTTATAGTCGCTATTCATCAGGGAGATTGGTCTCGTCTTTAATTGTTTTCGGAACGGGACTTTTGGGAAGTAGAATTATTTTGCCCCCCCTTTCATATATTCCGGATGGACGTCATTTTCGTATGCTTGCGTGTAAACGTTCTGCAAGGATCCGACTACTTCAAATAAGATTTTTTTGTAAAACTCTGCAGGGATATTGTCTTCACCAGCGGATTTCCTGTTAGGGAGTGTTTTGATTGAGTCGAGTATTTCATTCTTTGTTACTGGTTCATAGGTGGCCGGAGGGAAGTTTATTTCTCTGTCTGGAATTATATTGACGTAAGCTTTAATGTGTTCGAGGTTGTTGACAACAACTGGTTTACATTTTTCTCTATAGAAGAAATAAATATGGTTTAAGATATCATTTGTATTATATAGCAATACGTCGTTGTCATTTAGAAATGTTGTTAGTGCGAGTGGAATGTCTTTGTAACATGGTACCTTTTGCTGCGATGTCGTACACCAATTGTTTGTAACATTTCCACTTCGATGAAGCACTCAGGGAATTAAGACTTTGGATGAATTCGTTATATTCTTGATTTAAAACGGTTTCGAAGTTTTTTGTTACAAAATTTTTCCTGTCAATATAGTTTATTTTTCTATGTCGTGTAGAGGTGTGAAGAACATATCGGCTACAAGCATGTCGTGGTCCGAGATCGAGTATGGAACAACAGAGCAATATCTGAAGACATGAGTAAGGCTTGCCGTGGCCATAATCCTGTCAATTCGCGTCTTAAAGATCGCGTTCGCGCCTGAAGATACGCGTGTAAAGCTGTCGTCATTAAGGTTGAGGAGTCTATAGATGTCTATAAAATTCCTTTCCCTGTTAAATTCTTTTAAACTATTCAATTTTGATATATTTTTCGAATCGCTATGCCCGAACTTGTCCTCAATGTTGAAGTCGACAAGAATTATAATTTGTACATCGCGTGAGTACTTATCAATAAATGTTTGTATAGTTGTTAGATTGGCTTCTAGATCGCAGCGTTTTAGGTGGACGTTTATTATATCGATTAGTTGGTTATTGCGATTGCGCATATATAACTGTCTTTAAGAACGGTGAAATTGTTGCGGAGAAGAGATTTATTTATTAAGATGAGCTGACCATTCCCTCGATTAGTGCTTTTATTTATATAAGATTCAAAGTTAGCAATGCTGTTGGGAAACGTGAATGTGTCAATATTTGTTTCTTGTATTGCATAAATGTCGATATTATTTTGTTAGATAATTTCAAAGAGATATTCTTTCCGCTTAGCGTGTGTGATTCCACAAACGTTGATAGTTGCGCAACTTATTTGTATCTTTTGCTTAAAGTTCCCTCCCTACCTCTGCCAAACGATAGTCCGAAGGTGGTTAGAGAGCCCAGCGCCCAGGAATGATTTAAATACATAAATAAAAAGAAGCAATATGCAAAAGGAAGGTAGCTATGCATTAAAAATGAATCAAAAATAGAGATAAATGCAACATAAAATGTAAGTAATAGTAAAAGGAAGACGCAATAAACACATAGAATATCATGGTGTCAAACAAGGCTGAGGATAGAAAGGTGAAGTAGAAATGAAAACATTTATTCTGTAAATCTATACCCTTTAGAATAGGAGAAATAAGTTTTATTGTGAAATGAGATAAATGATAAAATAAATGAAGGACTTAGCGTAAAACCATGTTCGAAATTAAAAGTAAGCCAACATGAAAGCATGGTTGGGGTCTTTGCAAAGAAAGAGAGTAAAATAGAAGACTCATATTCCTTATAGTCATGTACTGTAGATTTGGTAAAATAAGTGTGGTTATGAAAAGATGTAAAATATAAAATAAAATAAGAACCAGGTGTAAAACAAAGTGGGAAATGAAGGCAAGGTAGGAGGTATCTATGCAAAGGATGAGAGTACTCACAGTCCATGTACTTTCTAGGTGAGGGGGTCGATGTCCGTCTCCTTGAAGATGGTGCTAATATGCGCCAGTTTCTTTATTAAGATTCTTCTCTTGTCTTTCTTGAGGGTCTTGGTTCTTTTGGCATGGAGAAGCTCCTGTCTGTATTCACGCAGTTTCTTCAAAAGATCGGGATGTCTGTCAGCTTGAACTGCTATCTTTTCCTTTCTGGATTTTCCGGTTTTACGAAATATTTCTCTCAGGACCGTCATCATGTTCTCACCTCCTTCTGCCTGGGTGTCGTCCACGATGGCGCCGTTCATAACCGAAGTGTCGCTGCCGCTCACTGAGACGTCGTCCTCTTCACTTGATTCACACAATTGGTTTTTGTATCTTTTTACGTTAGGATTAGATTCCTGGGTGATCTCGTTTTTTTTTTTCATTTCCATCTACATTTTTTTTTCTTTTTGAAGCAGGGATTTCTTTAGCCGGCACATCTTCCGGTACTTCTGAGTTTTGAATTACCACAGGTGTGGGTTTATCGTCTCTCAGTTCCTGCGGTGTTTCTGGGGTTGAGACTGGAGGTGTTGCCTCTTCAAGGCCGGAGGTGTCTGGATTAAGAGATCTCTTAGACGTTGGTGTGATGGCTTCCTTAGGAATGGGTTCAGAGGGGCATCTTTCTTTGGCATGTCCATGTCGGTTGCAATTTGAGCAAATTACATCTTCATTGATGTAAACTCTGAAGTTCTTGTCCATATATGTTATGTCGATGGTTTGTGGGACCATTGCGTTTTCCTTTTTCTTGAAAATAATTTCTCTCCTGAGTGTGGAGAGGTGTTTAAATTGAGGGCAGGTCGTTGGGAAAGGAATAGGACGTGTACTAATTGTTTGTCCGTAGGGCAGGAGATTATTAGCCAAGACTTTATCTGGGATAAAACTCATTATTCCCGATACGATGTATTTGCGGGGAATGTTGAATAGGGGGGCGTCGGAAATATCTTGGTGTCCCTTAGTGTGAAGCCAATTTCAATCAGAGTTTTAGCATGTTCAGGTGTTGCGCCAGCGATATTATCGCCTGTTTGTTCATTTTTCCAGCTGACGTGATGTTTTCAGGTTTTACAATGTCGGCAATCGCTAGGAGGTATTCTTCAGCGGGGATATCGTTGTCCGCCTTGAATTGAATGGTTGACAGTTTTGTTCTACTTCTATTTTGATATGTTTTGTTTCTTTTATCAAATATTAGTTTCCTTTCTGCGGCTTCGTTGTTGAATGGATAAGTATTCTTATTGTTGTCTTTATTCGGTTGAGAATTCATATTTTGATGAACAAATTGGGTCGAAGGGTGAGCTGATGTAGAAGGAAACACGGCGACACGTGAAACATGATCCGACAATGAGGGAGGGAAGGACGCCGGCGGGGCGCCCCGCTGGGCCGTCGTCATGGCGAATGTACGTAATAAATATCCCACTGATATTTAAAAATACAGATCGTGGGAGATAAAACTTAGATTATGACACAAAATTTATGTCAAAAGATAGATTATGCAATTCTACACAAGTTGATATGAAATTTTAAATGAACAAATCGGATTTAGGCAATTTTGAGGTTAAAGAACGCAGGAGCTAGAAGGAACGAACCTACCCGGTCATTGTCCTGCGCGCGCTCGCGTGAGTTTTAAAACAGCCTATCTACACTTTCGGGATTTTTTATTTGGTTTGTTTCATTCATGAGGCTTAACAATTCGGGGGGGGGGGGGGTTCCATAGAATGCATTCCAGTTTGCGTCAGTTTCTCTGAATTTCCAAGTTGATTTATAACCGCCTATATGACTGTTGTCTTTACAAACGATCTCGTAGGTTATTGTCACGTGATCAGAGGTGTCCGACATTTTGGATGTATTCCAGTTTTTTAATAGATTGATTTGATTTTCTGTTAGTGAGGTCGATCACGCTAGGATTACGACACGTTGCAGTTTTAGTATTGTGGACAAAAAATTGTGTTGATTCATTATTGGATGAAGTTTGTGACCATTTGAGTTAGTCTTCCGATCATACCAGACGGGATGCCTAGAGTTAAAATCCCCTCAAAGCAGAATCGGTTGAAGTTTGAAAGTTTCCAAAATTTCCTCAATAAACTTTTGATGGGATTCTGAAAACGAGTTGGGGAGAATGTAAAAATTTTCTTTAATAATATTTGACTTTGAGAAATGTATTGAGATTATAGTACAAAATAAGTTGGTGAATTGATCTATCTTATTGAACTTTAATCCTTTATTTAAAACTAGACGAATGGCCCGGGCAACGCCCGGGTTTTACCCGAGTGCGGATATGTTTTTAAAACGTTGTCTTGGGTGGTCGCTATAGACAGGGTGGTCTGTATAGACAGGTGAATGTAACACACAGCTGATAACAGGGTTGTCTAGAGTGGCCGCTATAGACAGGGTGGTCTGTATAGACAGGTGGATGTATCACACAGCTGATAACAGGGTTGTCTAGAGTGGCCGCTATAGACAGGTGTATGTATCACACAGCTGATAACAGGGTTATCTGGAATGGCCGCTATAAACAGGGTGGTCTGTATAGACAGGTGGATGTATCACACAGCTGATAACAGGGTTGTCTAGAGTGGCCGCTATAGACAGGGTGGTCTGTATAGACAGGTGGATGTATCACACAGCTGATAGCAGGGTTGTCTAGAGTGGCCGCTATAGACAGGTGAATGTAACACACAGCTGATAACAGGGTTGCCTAAGGTGACCGCTATAGACAGGGTGGTCTTATAGACAGGTGGATGTATCACACAGCTGATAGCAGGGTTGGCTATATACAGGGTGGTCTGTATAGACAGGTGGATGTATCACACAGCTGATAACAGGGTAGTCTAGAGTGGCCGCTATAGACAGGGTGGTCTGTATAGACAGGTGGATGTATCACACAGCTGATAGCAGGGTTGTCTAGAGTGGCTGCTATAGACAGGTGAATGTAACACACAGCTGATAACAGGAATGCCTAAGGTGTCCGCTATAGACAGGGTGGTCTGTATAGACAGAGGTGGATGTATCACACAGCTGATAGCAGGGTTGGCTATATACAGGGTGATCTGTATAGACAGGTGGATGTATCACACAGCTGATAACAGGGTTGTCTAGAGTGGTCGCTATAGGCAGGGTGGTCAGTGGTCGCTATAGACAGGGTGGTCTGTATAGACAGGTGGATGTATCACACTGCTGATAACAGGGTTGTCTGGAATGGCCGCTTTAGACAGGTGTATGTATCACACAGCTGATAACAGGGTTGTCTAGAGGGGGGCAGGGAGGACACGTGTTCGCCGGCAGCCAATGGGCGCGCATTCTATCCGTGAGCTTCAGAATAAGGCAATTATATAAGTAGATAGATTATTGTTGCCGAATTTAGCTGTTAAAACTGAATGCTCGTCTCCGCCAAAAATAACAATATTTTTACTGTATAAGGCTCCTGAATAAATAATATGTCTGGTGGGTCGTTGGCTATCTGAGCCAGGAGCTCATTTGTTGCGTTTATGCTTTTTCTTAGATTTTGTTGCACAAACTTAAACAATTGAACTTGCATTTTATCCTGTTTGACTTGAAATAGTTAGTTACTTGATTGTTCAGTTGGGAAATAACTTGTTATTTCGATTATTCTGTCTATTTGTGTTTTATATATAGGACATTTCTCTGAATTTGCTCTGTGTGATGAGGGCCTGTTTCTATACTTAGGATGTTGGGAACAATTGAAACATTTGGGAATTCCTGAGCAATCATGAACTCCCTGAGCTCCACATGTCCTGCATGTTGGGGTGTTAGGGCATTCTGCCGTTTTGTGGGTGGGGTTGAATTTCAGACATTTCTGGCGTTGTTTCACCAAATTCTTATCTACAACAACGCAGCGCTCACAATCAGTGTATATTTTATTGTTTAATTTATTAATGGTTTGATAAACTTCGGAGAGACACGTAAAACTATATTGTGGGTAGAGGTGTTAGATTTAGTGCAGAATAACACTTTAATTTCTCCATATCCCTTAGTTCGTCCTTCATCTGACAGATTGTTTCTTCGAAGGAATTTACCTTGGTGATTTTACTAACGTTTTTAACCATTGTCGTTGGATCTCTTTTGGTCGGAATAAATGTTTTGCATAGATTTGTTAGTTGGTAATTATTTGCATAATTCCTCTTCTAGAAAATTAGATTCTTTCTCGTCCGACGTTTTTAAAATAATTGATTTTTTGGTATTTATAATTTTATTGACACTACTTTCCTATTCTCCTCTCTTAACACTCTGATCCTATCACCCATAGCGTGGTGTACATCTGTAATATTTTCCTCATTAAATGGCTTCGAGAAAATATTTGCATATATATTTTGAAAACATGTATTTGAAATAGTTTAACATTTACACGCAAATATCTACAAAAGATAGAGCATGTGTTTATAGTAATAAACAAGTAAAAATTTGAAATACTTTTAACTCATGAAACCTTTTAGGTTTTTTTGGTGAAATTTTCTATTTATTATTTGTATGAAGTAATCCCAAAGCATTCGAGAAATACTCGAGAAAAAGATTATAAAGGCAATCGCAGAGAGCCTGATTATAGACGACAATATACAAATCGTGTGAATTCTAGACATTTTAGAGAATAGACATATTCAAGAATGAATCAATCTAGAGATGAAGAAGCTAGCAGAGAACCTGAGCAAAGAAGACAGAATTCACCTCAAGAGAACACTAGTTATAATAGAGAAGAGGAATCTCCAAGGAGACGCCGTCAATATGAGGAAAGTGGCAGAGAACCTGAGCAAAGAAGACAGAATTCACCTCAAGAGAACTCTAGTTATAATAGAGAAGAGGAATCTCCAAGGAGACGCCGTCAATATGAGGAAAGTGGCAGAGAACCTGAGCAAAGAAGACAGAATTCACCTCAAGAGAACTCTAGTTATAATAGAGAAGAGGAATCTCCAAGGAGACGCCGTCAATATGAGGAAAGTGGTAGAGAACCTGAGCAAAGAAGACAGAATTCACCTCAAGAGAACACTAGTTATAATAGAGAAGAGGAATCTCCAAGGAGACGCCGTCAATATGAGGAAAGTGGTAGAGAACCTGAGCAAAGAAGACAGAATTCACCTCAAGAGAACACTAGTTATAATAGAGAAGAGGAATCTCCAAGGAGACGCCGTCAATATGAGGAAAGTGGTAGAGAACCTGAGCAAAGAGGACAGAATTCCCCTCAAGAGAACACTAGTTATAATAGAGAAGAGGAATCTCCAAGGAGACGCCGTCAATATGAGGAAAGTGATAGAGAACCTGAGCAAAGAAGACAGAATTCCCCTCAAGAGAACACTAGTTATAATAGAGAAGAGGAATCTCCAAGGAGACGCCGTCAATATGAGGAAAGTGATAGAGAACCTGAGCAAAGAAGACAGAATTCACCTCAAGAGAACTCTAGTTATAATAGAGAAGAGGAATCTCCAAGGAGACGCCGTCAATATGAGGAAAGTAATAGAGAACCTGAGCAAAGAAGACAGAATTCACCTCAAGAGAACACTAGTTATAACAGAGAAGAGGAATCTCCAAGGAGACGCCGTCAATATGAGGAAAGTGGTAGAGAACCTGAGCAAAGAGGACAGAATTCACCTCGAGAGAACACTAGTTATAATAGAGAAGAGGAATCTCCAAGGAGACGCCGTCAATATGAGGAAAGTGGTAGAGAACCTGAGCAAAGAAGACAGAATTCCCCTCAAGAGAACACTAGTTATAATAGAGAAGAGGAATCTCCAACGAGACGCCGTCAATATGAGGAAAGTGATAGAGAACCTGAGCAAAGAAGACAGAATTCACCTCAAGAGAACACTAGTTATAATAGAGAAGAGGAATCTCCAAGGAGACGCCGTCAATATGAGGAAAGTGATAGAGAACCTGAGCAAAGAAGACAGAATTCACCTCAAGAGAACACTAGTTATAATAGAGAAGAGGAATCTCCAAGGAGACGCCGTCAATATGAGGAAAGTGGTAGAGAACCTGAGCAAAGAGGACAGAATTCCCCTCAAGAGAACACTAGTTATAATAGAGAAGAGGAATCTCCAACGAGACGCCGTCAATATGAGGAAAGTGATAGAGAACCTGAGCAAAGAAGACAGAATTCACCTCAAGAGAACTCTAGTTATAATAGAGAAGAGGAATCTCCAAGGAGACGCCGTCAATATGAGGAAAGTGGTAGAGAACCTGAGCAAAGAGGACAGAATTCCCCTCAAGAGAACACTAGTTATAATAGAGAAGAGGAATCTCCAACGAGACGCCGTCAATATGAGGAAAGTGATAGAGAACCTGAGCAAAGAAGACAGTATTCACCTCAAGAGAACACTAGTTATAATAGAGAAGAGGAATCTCCAACGAGACGCCGTCAATATGAGGAAAGTGATAGAGAACCTGAGCAAAGAAGACAGAATTCACCTCAAGAGAACACTAGTTATAATAGAGAAGAGGAATCTCCAAGAAGTCGTCACCAAAGTCCTAGACTTAGTCAAACATCTGAACCCAGAGTTCAAGAACAAAGTTCGATAACCATACCTTCACATGTCAGACAGAGAATCCAATATGGCCCTTATGTAAATCCCCACATTTACCCAATACCCAACTCCCTTCCCCACTATTCATCATATCTTATACCGTTCCAAACCTTTACTCCAAATTATATCGTGAATTTACCTTACCCGATCTATCCAGGTCAATATATTATTGAGCTACCTTCGTCAAATTTTTCCATTCCAACTTCCACTAATGTAAATCCCCCTGCACCTTTAGACCCTATTGTACAAGGACTACTATGGAAACTTGAGAATAAATTGATTACTTTAGAAGATATTATCGACGATATTGTGAGACTTTCTAAAGATAAGAATGGTACGAATTTCCTTCAGGATAAGATACGGAATGGCACTCCTCAAGAAAGACGAATAATATTTGAAATTGTAAAAGACAACATTATAGCGATTGCTTGTGATCAATTTGGAAATTACGTTTTCCAGAATTTGTTAGAAAAAGTCTCTTCACAAGAGTGCAATAAATTGATCTCTAAGCTACCTGGAAACGTAATTTCCTTGGCTTTCGACATATTTGGATGTCGAGTGCTACAAAAGGCTCTGGAACTGGAAAATTTGGAAATGAAGATTATGATTGTAAATGAACTAAAAGGTCATATCTATGAATGTGCTAAACACAAGCACCCCAAATATATCATTCGGACAATTATAAAGTTTACAAATCCTGAAATTACTGCAGTTGTGGTTAATTCATTTTACGGCCATATTAAAGAATTGTGCAAGGATCAAAATGGCAACGAAGTGGTGAGGTGGCTAATTGAACATTGCACAGCAGAACAGAAAGCCTTTGTTCTGGAAGAATTCCACGCCTGTTCTGTTCCCCTAATGCAAGACAAATATGGCAACTACGTCGTCCAGTGTATCCTAAGAAAAGGATCAATGGAAGATAAAATGAAAATATTTACTGATATAAAGGGCCATCTAAACTCTTTATCTTTACTGAAGTATTCAAGCAACGTCGTAGAGGCATGCTTGAAACTGGCCCCTGCTGAAATTAGGAGAGATTTCATCCAGGAACTTTGCGATAATGAATCCTTGATTAATATTGCCAAAAACATATATGGCAATTATACCGTAAAGACTATGTTGGAAGTTGCAGATGATGACCAGAAGGAAATGGTTCTGAGAAGATTGACACCCTTCATTTCTGAACTCAGTAATCTAAGCTATGGAAAGACACTTGCTGGAAAGGTTAGGTCACTACTTCAACAGTACCGGTAAGATCTCACTTCTCATGTATATAATTTTATTTCGTCTCTAATTTTTTAAATGCTTATATGTAATATGAAATTTGAAAACCATCCCGCATGTGTTTCTTTTCAACGAAAAAAATAAAAAATAAATCAAAAACACATGCAGGATGGTTTTCAAATGTCGTTTTACAATTACAGGCCGCATTATATTGCTTATATGTAATGTTTCTATGTTCTTCATCCTTTTATTATATCTATATATTTTTATAAACATGTTATATAATGCTTTAAAATGTAATATGCTAAAGTATTTTTCCGCCTGCACCATTACAAACTCTAAACGTTATATCTATATATGCTCTTTAACTTTAATTAATGTAAAAGCGTTTTTAATGTTAAATAAAAGAATCCATATTTTACATATTTTCTCCCTATATTGTGTAAATATTCTCAATATTAAATTTAAATAATGTCTAAAAGAGCAATACCTAATGTTATGTATTCTTCTACCTAATATTCAATAGGTAGTGTAATTTCTATTAAAAGAGATTGTATGATACTGTTATATATTTGTATAATATTATTACAGAATTATCATAAGAACTAAAAACATGAATATCGGAATATTCTTGCCATCGCCCGCACAAGTCTCATTGGAGACTTTTCCGGGCACACTTGTAGCTAAAACATGGTCTTCAGAGACGAGCATGAGCGTGGGAAGGTGATGTGCCGAGGGGCAATGCTCAAGCTTTAAGAAGTCAGGACTGTTTCCCCCTGAAGCTGTTTTATAGGATGTTTGATTAAATGTGTTTGTGTTTATAATTTCTTGTTTCAAGGAGGGTTTAAGTGTTAGATAAGGTGGTTATGAGTCGTTATAGTAGATATGATATATGGACAGGTATTTACAAAAGATGTTAGTTTTATGTTTTGCATGGGAGAAGGCATCTTTTAGTATTATTTTTATTATTATCTTTTTATACATATATTTATTTCATTATATAATTTGTAGGAAAAACATGAATATCTCACGCTATATATTGATTACATCACACAACAACAACCAAGTCCTTGGTCAAATCCATATATACATATTATATACATATGTATTACACTTAATAGAACATATATATCAAATTAGTTTAATTAAATAATGAGAGAGTTTATTCGGTAATATATAGATAGTTTTTTAAAAGAGAAATGGCTAAATAACATAAGGACTCTCCACGAGATGTAGAAAGCAAAATTTTGTAAAATATTCAAAGTAATTCCTTTTTCTTTTCACCTTTTATCAATGAATTACCTTTATTAAAAAGATCAAACTTTTAGAATGTCACGCTCTCATGAAAGCAACCTCTTTTTAAAAATGATCATTTGAAAAACATAACTGATGTTCTTTCAAAACTTCCTCCTGAATGAGTCACTTATTGATTCAATAACCTACCACTTTTTTCGATCATTAAAATAGAATTTTCAAAACGAATTAAACTCCCAAAAGTGACTTTTATTACAATTACACTTATTTTATTTCCAAAGCGCTATATCCCGCAAGGGATACTTGCGCCAAACAAGGAGAAAAGTTTATTTACATAAGTTATTTACATTATTCAACGCATGAAAACATTAGAGATCCAGATTTTGTAGAAAGTTTAGAATATATTTACAAAATGTGAATTGAACTTTAAATATGATTTTTTTATCGGAAATCAAATCGTTAAGTTCACAAACAACTAGTTCATTCTTCATTCTATAATCTTGAAATTTTATGAACTAAATTTGATATTTATTTACATTTATTTAAATTATCATTATTTTCTATTAAACTTTATTTTGTATTATCATTTTTACTCTGTATTTTATGCTCATGCTTTGTAGAGTCCTTTAAAGAAGTTTCTAATGGCCGTTGATGTGCATTGCGAAAGGTGCCTTACGTCTTTGTTCCACCAGGGGTTTTGATGGTCTGTTGTCTTTATTTTTCCTTTTCTCATGGATATGTTGCAGGCCTCTTGGAGGATCCTGGTAAGGACATGCACTACATCATCTCCATCTTTGTGTATTGATGCGACATGGAGAATGCATGTTGCAGAGAGGAACCAAGGAATGCAGTAAAGACGCTCTCCACGCACGTTGATTCACTCCAGGATGTATTTTTTCTGGGGATATTATATCTTGGATTGTAGTGAGGATCGGTAGATGGCAGTGAATGCCATGTCAGAGAGGCAAGTTCTAGTTTCTCGGGTGGAACTGGAAGCCAAGGTTACATCGATGCAGGAAGACCGTTGCTCCAAGTGTAATGCACAGGAGTTCCCAGAAAGTGTAAGTTGGTGGGAAGAGAAGATGCCTCCATACTAACGCCTCGAACATCATGGTCTGCACCAAGACCCCAGGTAGAAGAGTATGTGTTTTGCTTGCTATCTGGGAAAGTTCCAGAGCAGCATCTTGTGACTTTCTGAGGTTGGCCTGTAGAACTTTGAGGGGCTTAATTATAGTTTCTAATCTTAGTTATTTGTGCCTTAACCAAGGGACATGCTCGGTAGGTGGGCCTGGATGGTGTCTGTGCCAGTGACGTGACTGTGCGAGGTATATCCAACTATAGGTATCCTAGAGAGCAAGTTCAGCGCAGGTCAGAGCGGAGTGAAAAGTATTGATGAAACCTCTGCATAGCTTTCCGCTTAATTTAGCCTTTGTAGCGAGCAGGTTTATCTGATTGACGCCGGCGTTGAAGGCGCAAGAGTTTGACCGAACTTGAATGAGAGATGCTTACAGTCAGAGTCCAGCTCAGAGCGATTTCGTTTCACTCCTGATGGCTTGTTACTTGCCATCATAATTTTAAAATGATATATTTTTAAAATATTTCAAATGCCATATACTGCAGGTCGTCAACTCGTACAGCAATAAACTACTTGAGATAGATATTTATAACCCAGGGAGCGCAGAGCGCCAACTACCCGGGGAGCCCCAGTATGGACTAGTTGTTGAGCGCTTTTACTCGTGTCCTGTTTTGATTACTGAGTTGAACCAATTGACCAGGAAGTTCCATGCTGAGGTTGAGTGTGGGAGGCTGGCCATAGATGTAGAGTTGAGGTGGGTCAGTCCAAGCAGGATAGCAGTTTGCATCCTATGTCTCAAGAATGCCGGACAGCTGAAGAGGAAATGATCAACTGTCTGTGGCTCTTCTGAACAGTGAAGACAGGTATGGTCTGTTTCAGGATACATACATGTAATGTCTGCCAGAAAATATGAACATCTTATGATGAAAATCTACAGATTAATTTTACAAAAAAAATTCATTGAGATATTTTAAATGATAAAATTATATCGCAAAGATAGAGGTTGCCTGGCCGTAATTTATAGTTCTTAAAATTAAAGATACTTCGGCCAGTAAATATTTTTATTGTCTCGACGTTTTGTCAATAATCTTTTGTCCTCGTCAGGAGCAAACAAAAATTAAAACATTTGGCAAGGCGTTAAAATTAGCCTTACCAAATGTTTTAATTTTTGTTTGCTCCTGACGAGGCCAAAGATTTTTGTCGAAAGTCGAGGTAATAAAAATATTTACTGGCCGAAGTATCTTTAATTTTAAGAAAATAAAATTATATTTTCAAGGTTTTTTCGTTTGAAAAAGTAGAGAGAAATACAATTTTAAAAATTGAATAAACATAACATTTAACCAAAAAACCTACAAGGTTTCATGAGTTGAAACCATGAGAGCTAGCATAATACAAGGGTCACTCCAAAGGTTTTGCAATCATTTAATTTTATTAAAGCTGCAACTTTCAAATTTTCAGTTTCTCAAAGTATTCACCCTTAGCACGGATTTCATCCGTGAAAACCAATTATCGAAGCACTTACACCAGTCATCTTCGGGGAAGGAATTTACGGCTTTGATAAAGGCTTGCAGTACTTTTTTTTTTTTCATCATCAGTGTCAAATTTTATCCCTTTCAACAATAACTTAACTTTTGAAAATAAAAAAGTCACAAGGTGCTAGGTTTGGTGAATATGGTGGATGAATGAATAATTTAACATCAGAGTTTGCTAAAAAGTGTCTAATGTTTGGGCTGAGGTGTGCGGTCTTGCATTGTCATGGTGAAGAAGGGCTCCTCTAAGTTGAGCTCTTGGTCTGCTTTGGTTGATTTTTTTCAAATACTGATGGAAGGCATTTTGTTGTATACCAGTCACTATCAACTGTCTTTTTCGATCTTCTAACTTCACAATATCAATGAAACCACTTTTTCTTAAAAAAAAACTAGCGACCATTCGTTTTCCAACACTTCGAGCTCTGCGAACTTTCTTAGGAGGAGGTGATTTTGAAGAGCACCAAAGAGTATATTTCCGTTTTGTTTCTGGATAAAAATTACAAATCCAAGTTTCGTCACCTGTAATAATATTAAAAACAGCCTTTTATTTGCCTTCATCAAAAATTTTCAACATGAAATTACACCATTTAACGCAACCAAGTTTTATGGTCTTCAGTCAAGCTGTGAGGTACCTATATACTAACAAGTTTTCTGAATTTTAAATGATCATTAATGATGGTGTTGATTGCTGCCGATCCAATGCCTACACTGTTCTCTAACTGCTGATACGTAATTATTCGATCTCTAAGTAAAAATCTTACCAGTTCAATTTTTTCTTGGGTCACTGCTGTTGGTGGTCGA
This sequence comes from Cordylochernes scorpioides, assembly GCA_030710605.1. Classification (NCBI taxonomy): domain Eukaryota; kingdom Metazoa; phylum Arthropoda; class Arachnida; order Pseudoscorpiones; family Chernetidae; genus Cordylochernes; species Cordylochernes scorpioides. Next base: position 5,235,774 of record CP092869.1, on the reverse strand, counting down.
CCTGAACTGGGTTCATCTCTTCAAGGTAGGTTTTTCCAAATTTAAATTCTTTTCAAACCAATTGAAAACTCTCTAATAGAAGGAGCTTTATCTCCTAAAGCTTTCATCAATTTTTTTTTTTTTATCGCAGTAAGGATAGTAGAAGTTTATTTTATGTTTTTTTTTTAAAGAAGCATTCGTGCTTGTACATTGAGCTAAGATATCCTTTATGTGACTTGAAAAATCGAGCTTGTTTTTTTATTCTTTTGTTAACAGAGAAAGAGACTCGGAGTATCTTGATTTGATTGGTAATTTCCGACTTAATCCTTTTTTTTTTAACGTGGTGGTGTCTTGTCCATAGAGCAGATCAATCGGGTCCGGCCAACTGAGGTGCCTTGTCAGTATGGATGTCCTCTTCTGAATTTGATGTCTACCATATCTCGTCATGCCAAAACCCGAGGAATTATTATCTTAACAGACTCTAAATCATCCCTACAGGCAATAGAGAAGGGAAAATATACCTAACCCACCAAATACATGAAATCCTAAACCGACTTGACACAATGGGCAAAATATTTTTTTAACGTTCTATTGCTGAATGAGGATGATTTCATTTTTTACACATATCAACTCAAATTAAAACTCACTCAGGTGAAACCTGGGCGTTGTGCTCTATTCATTCGTCTAGTTGTGAATGTTTTGATCAAATGGGTCATAGTTTTAATATTTAAAATATGACACATTTTGAAAATATTCAAAATAATTGAATTATTGTTTTTTTCAGTAGTTTTGTTGGAGAATAGTAAAACGATTCATTTTTATCTTTAAAAGAATAAATTCACAGTAATTTTATTATTTAATTCGAGATAAAAAATAAAATTTTATTTTTCTCATAGATATTAAAGATAATTTTAGAAAAAAGGCATTTCCTGATCGTGCAACTAAAAGTTGATGTCTTGCGCCATCTATCGGAATAAAAATTAACTAATCGTTTATTTTTAATTATTCCATAATTGGCCAAATACTTATTACAAATATTTATTCCGATAGATGGCGCAAGCCATCAGCAACTTTCAGTTGTATGATCAGTAAATGTCTTTTCTCAATTTATCCACCTGATCCAAGTACAAATTCACTTTTTTTTACTGTTTTTCACATTGAAGATAATGTTTGTGATGAGAAGAAATTTTAAAATATGTAAAGATTATTCTGGAGTTGATGTTTAGTCAAAAACAATGTTTAACAAATTTGATCATTTACTTATATTGAATTCTTATTCTTAACTAGCCGTGAATGATCTAGCAATGCCCGGGATTGGCTTAAGTGAATTTTCATTTAGGGTTTTTTTTTATTTATTATCCCATGAGTAAGATTACACCAAGTCATGAAGGTTGAAAACAATAATGATCTAAGGACAATCCAAGACACGCATCTATAGGTACTTCCTCGGCGTGGAACTGAGGAGTGTTCAAGAAGACCTTGTCTGGAGGAGAACTCTCTCAAGGTGGGGAAACCTTCCTTGCTAAAGAAATTTGTACACAAACACAACTATATATATATTCCCCTACATTTTATTTACCCTTTATTTACTATTTTATTATATTTTTTTCCACCTTTTTCTAAGGACAATTCAACCTTCACGGTAGTTTAGGACTGCTGTTGGTTATAAAAAAGCTGGAGGTATTCACTGTAGCAGTTCTGAGGGAGACCGCTCCTGACATTCGAGGGTATTAAAAATGTTTCTTTTTTAAATTAAATAATTTTCTTACAATTATAGTTGAACTTGGAAAATTCGAAGATCAAGTGACCAAAAAAATAATTTCGAATTATTCAAAAATTCGAATTAAAAACGGAAAATCTATTTATAGGAAATTCTAGGTACCAAGATAAATATTCAAATTAAAGACATTTGAATTATCCATGTTCTATTGTATTACCCAACATCCTCTGAGTTCTCTCTGAGTGATTGTTTACCCAACAAGAATTTCTTAACAAATTTTATTTATTATATTTGTGTGTATCATATATATTACTAGACGAATGGCCCGGGCAACGCCCGTGTTTTACCCGATTGAATGTTTTTATTCAAATACTATTTGTTACAATTATAAATTGGAGCCGTGGATGTCACTCTTGTGAAACGTCCCGCTCCAAACTTTACATGTACATTAGGTCAGCTGGTATTACCCCTCATTATCACCGCTAGAGGCGCGAGCGAATTGACTTTTTGTAAATATACATAATTATAAAGATAGAAGCTTCTATAGAAGATAATGATCATAATGATGATGCGCGCGCATCCATGACATGAGGAATTGAGGAATTGAGGAAAGACGGTCGTGACTATATATAATAATAATAATAATAATAATAATATAATAATAATTATTATTATTATTATCATTAGATAATGATAATGATCATAATGATGATGCGCGCGCATCCGTGACATGAGGAATTGAGGACAGCGATGAGGAAAGACGGTCGTGACTATATATAGGGATTACTCTAAATTGGGGAATAATTTTAAAAAATGAATTTTTGAAAATGAATTACAAATTGATGCTAGAGTTAATAATACATTAATTGAAATCATCATGAGTAAAAATTAGAGAGGGAGTGTGAGATAGTGAGATATAATTATAATAAATAACATATATTAAAGCTATATTTGCCCGGTAAACATTCACTTGGGAAGAAGCTGGGAAAGGCTAGGTCATTATATAAGTGTCAAGTATATAATAATTCTATCATAATTTTATAATTCCAAAATATGCTAAATGTTTTGTTTATTGTTTCATTTTAATATATTCAGGCTCAACATGCAAAATGTTTCAATGGTTTATTTAGTAGTTTTGTTGGAGAAAAGTAACAAACATTATCTTCATAAAAATAGGTTCAGTAGAGAGTGGAAAAAATGGAAAATGGAAAAAATATATAATCAAATATTCATTATGCTAACTTTCACTCAGGTACCCTCGCTAGTATCTAAATAAACCTCTAAATATAGTTCCATTTACAGTTCAAAATAAATAGAAGTGACAAGTGACAATTAAAAATGGTTTATTGACATCTAGTCAATGGTCAATAAAGAGTTTACAGAGTTTAAATAGTAGATAAAAACATATATACCAGACGAGCCCTTCTCCAAAGGGACGTCTGGATCATATCAGAAGCTTAGAATCGTCTTGAGTTCAGAAAGGCCCTTGCGAGTTATGGAATCCGTGTCCCCAGCGATGACTGTGTTGAGGAACTTGCAAGAATAATATTGTGTTTAGGTGGACGAGTGGTTAAAACCCTCGATTCCCGACAGCCATGAACTGGGATCGAATCCCACTTTGGACACTATGTTTTAGCATGTGAATAACCTTCACATATTATTCATTGATGTAAATATCATAAGCTATGTTGCTCTTTTTGAGCAATACCTAATACAGTTATTTTGGAACCAGGAGTTCAAAAAACTTTATTTGGTGCCAGTTCTAAAGATCAACCCAGGTCATTATATTGTTGCATCATGATTAATGCGCCTATTTTTAAAATTATTTATAATATTATTTTTAATATATTTAAAATTTAAATTATAAATTTATTTATTTTTATAAAACAGATTATTAATATAAAATATTATGTACTATAAAACATTTGTATTTTGATACACTAAATACCCTACATGCTTTAAACTTGGATGTGGTAAATAAAGGGAGATTCTAGGTGCTACCTAAATTTATAGTTGTCTTATTATTGACTGGTTTAACCTTGTAAGATGGTTGAGACACGTTCTGGAAAGATGCAAGACACGTCTGAGGAGAGACTCAAGACTGAAGAATCTGCCAAACCGCAGCCCAGTATAACAATTGGTAGAGATGCAAGTGCCGACCCAGTTGTTTTGAACCCCAACATAGACATCACCAAATATGATGGAACAGAAGACCCTCGCCCATGGATTGAGTCCCTTGAAGAAATTGGCTTCCTGTACCACTGGGCAGAATATATTATTTCTCGCTATGCAGCCATGAACATGATTGGTAGCGCCAAAACCTGGCTGGACCTACACAAGATAAGTTTTACCAGCTGGGAACATTTCAAGAGCCGCCTAATTCAGGATTTTGGCTCAGACGCCAACAAAGAAGAATTGAAGATGAGGCTGAACAGAATGCAGCAGTGGAATGAACCTGCAATCAGGTTTGCAGAGGATATCCTGGTTCTGTGCAACAAGGTCGACCCCCCAAATGGAAGAAGAGAATAAAATAAATTGGGTTATTGGAGGGTTAAAGAAAGAGTACTCTTTTGCCCTCTACTTAAACCCTCCTAAGAATACCAACGAACTCCTAAGATTGTGTAAAAAGATGGATTTGTTTGAAAATAATTATCAAGAACGTATAGAAAAATCAAAGGTTCTATATAATGGACCACGCTCTCCTCGTTCCCACCATCAAGAGCAATGGAAGAACGCTCCGTCGTTCAGAAGACCAGACCAGAACACCTCCAAGCCCCAGGCCCCCGCTCCGAGGTACTACCAGAACACCCCCAAGCCCCAGGCCCCCGCTCCGAGGTACTACCAGAACAAGCCGCTGCCCCAGGTATCTGCCCCTAGACGATTTTACACTCCCATTCCTGAGCCAAAACCGGTCTACCCAAGGAAAACCTACAATAAGAGTCCAGATTCAAACAGGAATAGGACAGAAGACGGGAGACCAATATGTTTCAAGTGTAACAAGCCAGGACACGTAGCGCGGTATTGCAGAGTCAAGTTTGTGAGGATCGTAGAAGAGGACCCCTCAGTTTCCCAAGACAAGAGCCAAGAAAATCTTCAAATGGACGAAAGGAAAGATTATACATGGCCTCGCCTCTATGCGGATGTTTGTAATGACACACAAATGAATATTCCTACACGGAATAGATATTCCGTGTTGGAAGATTTAAACTAAGTGTCGCGCCTGATTCCTTCAATCAAAGCAAGTCGACCATAAATGGAATTAGAAAGTTGGACCCTAGGTACAAAATTAATATTAATGTGGACAAGATAGGGTTATGCGAAGCTTTGATTGATACAGGCGCCGATCTTTCAGTGGTCGACCTAAGAACAGCACTTTTTGCTGGCCGTGAAATAAATAGTCTCACTAAAACGTGTTCAGGACCCGATGGAAAAAAATTAGATATGGTAGGTAGCATTATTTTAGATTTAAAAATTGATGACACTGAATTATCCCACGAATTTGTAGTAATGGACGCGCATCTACGAACTCTTATTCTTGGACGAGATTTCCTTTAAAAAATGAATGCTAAAATTGATTGTAAACGAGAAACAATAAAATATAATTTGATGAGTAATCATGACGTAAGCAATTATGATCTAAAAAAAATAAAGAGCACTACAGATACCGTTATACCTAAACTATCTATTAAATTGATTAGGGCCTCAATAGAAGCAGAGGATGGCGAATATGTCATCGAAGAGAACAACAGAATGACTCAAACAAATGGTCTTCGATTGGCAAGAAGTTTGCTTACTGTCACGGATAAGAAAACCCATATCTGGATAACGAACCCTTATCCTCGACCTTTAAAAATCATGAAAGACCAAACATTGGCTTATGGAAGTCTTCCTGCAGGGGTAAATTTTATAGAGAATAAAGAGAAGCAGAATGAAAATGACGAAATACAATTTCAAATAAACAAAAATTTATCATTTAAAGAACAAGAGAGGCTAAAACAAATTTTGGCCAAGTATACTGATTTGTTCTCATCGAGGTTAGGTAGGACCAGTTTGGCAAAACATCAGATTCATACAGAAGACGCAAAACCAATAAAGCACAAGCCTTACCGGGTAAGCGCTAAGGAACGAACCATCATAAAGGATCAAATAGACGAGATGCTCGAAGAAGGAATAATTAGACAATCTTCAAGTCCCTGGTCCTTTCCCGTTATATTGGTAAAAAAAACGAGATGGCAAATACAGATTTTGTGTGGACTACAGAAAATTAAATGAAGTAACAGTGAAGGATGTTTATCCAATCCCAAGAATTGATGATGTAATGGATACTCTCCAAGGATCCAAGTACTTCTCAGCAATAGATCTCAAATCGGGATATTGGCAAGTCGAAATTGAAGAGAGAGACAAAGAGAAGACGGCTTTCACTACTGCACATGGGTTATATGAATTCAACGTAATGCCCTTCGGTCTATGCAACGCCCCTGCTACTTTTGAGAGGAACATGGACAATGTCCTCGGAAATCTGAGATGGCAGATTTGCCTTTGCTACCTGGACGATGTAATTATATACAGCTCGGACTTTCCAACCCACATTAAAAGACTTGAAGCTGTCCTCAGATGCTTCAGCGAATCTAATTTAAAACTGAACGCCAAGAAATGCAGATTTGCTTTCGAGGAACTTGAGATCCTTGGACATATAACCAACCAAGAGGGTATAAAACCTGCCGAATATAATATAAAAGCCGTTAGAGATTTTCCTCAGCCCAAGAAGGCCAAAGAAGTGCAATCATTCCTAGGAATGTGCTCATATTATAGAAAATTTATTAAAGATTTCTCATTAATCGCTGACCCATTGACCAGTCTCATCAGAAAAAATGTGCAATTTATCTGGACAGGAAAACAGGAAGAAGCGTTCCAAAACCTTAAAAAAGCTCTTATGAATCCGCCAATTTTAGGTCACTTTGATCCAAATGCAGCCACCTGCATTCACACAGATGCCTCTAACATCGGCTTAGGCGCAACACTAATTCAAAATATCGGTGGCGAAGAGAAGGTAATATCATATTTGAGCCGAACCCTAAGTAAACCTGAGCAAAATTATTCAACCACCGAAAAGGAATGTTTAGCTGTAGTGTGGTCGATATCAAAATTACGGCCCTATTTATATGGAAGGCACTTTAAAATCGTAACTGATCATCACGCACTATGCTGGCTTAAGAATTTAAAAGATCCGACCGGTCGATTAGCACGATGGGCACTGAAGATTCAGGAATATAATTTCGAAATTATACACAAATCGGGAAAAAAACATCTGGACGCTGATGGTCTATCTAGAGGACCCTTACCAGAAAACGAATGGGACGAGGATTATGAAAGACTATTTTTGAATCAAATAATAGACGAAAAGGATGATTTTATTGAGAATATTAAGGAGAACCTTAGTGGAAACAAGCGTTCAATTACACAGAACTTTAAAGAAGAAAATGGGTGTCTCTACAAGGAAAATCCAAATCCTGAAGGTAGAGAATGGTTGCTGGTAGTGCCAAAGAAGAGAAGGAAAGAAATCATGAGTGAATACCACAACCATATGCTGAATGGCCATCTGGGCGTCGCCAGAACCACATACCGATTGAAGAATAAATACTATTGGCCTTCCATGCTGAAAGATGTTTCCGAATTTGTAAAGACGTGCCATCTTTGCCAAAGTCGGAAAGGTTCAAATCAGTTGCCATCTGGACTTCTACAACCTATTCCCCCAGCTAACTACCCTTTTGAAAGAATCGGAATTTACTTTGTTGGCCCCTTGCCATCAACGAAAAGAAGAAGGAAATGGATCATTGTGTTGACGGATTATTATACCAAGTATGCTGAAACAAAGGCAGTACCAGAAGCGACAGTGAAAGAAGTCTCTACATTTTTAATCGAACATATATTTTTACGTCACGGGGCTCCAAGATTTCTTATCAGCGACAGAGGTTCACAATTCACTAGCAATTTGATGAAGGAGGTTATGAAAATGTGCAAAGTTAAACATTGCTTCACAACGAGCTACCACCCCCAGACTAACGGACTAACGGAACAGCTAAATAGAACTTTAATCAATATGATCAGCATGTATGTGAATACGGATCAGAAGAACTGGGACGAAATCCTTCCTTTTATCACCCACGCATATAATACCACAATTCAAGAAACCACAGGCTACTCTCCATTTTTCCTGTTGTTTGGGAGGGAACCCATGTCCCTCTTAGATGACGAGAATATCCCAACGGACAGTAACATGGACGATTACGACGAATATATAGAAAACTACTTAGATAAAATAGCAAGGACGAGACAGGTAGTCATTAACAACACAGAGAAGACTCAGGAAAGAATGAAAAGAAACTATGACAAAAAACACAACGAGAGAATCTATGAACCAGGACATTTAGTGGCAGTTTGGACACCAGTCAGGAAAATCGGAAAATGTGAAAAACTATTGAGAAAATATTTTGGGCCATATCGAATATTAAAGAAGCTGTCCAACGTAAATTACTTAATTGAGCCGAAAGATAATCCTGGCCAAGACCCATTGATTGTCCATGTCTCAAGACTCAAACCCTATTTTGAAAGAATTGATGAGGTCACTCACGAGGACGTGACGACCTCTGGAGAGGGGGAAGTGTTGCATCATGATTAATGCGCCTATTTTTAAAATTATTTATAATATTATTTTTAATATATTTAAAATTTAAATTATAAATTTATTTATTTTTATAAAACAGATTATTAATATAAAATATTATGTACTATAAAACATTTGTATTTTGATACACTAAATACCCTACATGCTTTAAACTTGGATGTGGTAAATAAAGGGAGATTCTAGGTGCTACCTAAATTTATAGTTGTCTTATTATTGACTGGTTTAACCTTGTAAGATGGTTGAGACACGTTCTGGAAAGATGCAAGACACGTCTGAGGAGAGACTCAAGACTGAAGAATCTGCCAAACCGCAGCCCAGTATAACAATATATAGAATAATGTGAGTGGTGGGTATTCTTTCGGGATCATTCACTTGAACAGAAAACACTGGCGAAGCAAGACCATCATTTTTAATAGACAAGAAGAAGATTCTTTGAGTGAAATCTATATACAATCTGTATATAAAAATGAATGTTTGTTTGTTGGTTTGTATGTCCGGTATACAAATTCGCAGTAGTTCACTAATTCAAACCAAAATTTCCATACATAGGTAAAAAAATACGAGGAAAACGATAGGCTATTTTAAATTATATATAAATTAAATATTAAAACTATATATTCAAATTATTCTACTTAGCTCACCCTCTATCAAGGTTATAAATACGTTTAAAATCGAAATCTTCTCAAAATTTTATTAATAATAGTGTTCGCTTAATAATTAGAATACTTGATCTAAATCGAAATATTTATAGACGCTCGCTCGATTTGAAGATTTATATCGTAACTAATCTGACTGTAAAGTTTGGAGCGGGACGTTTCACAAGAGTGACATCCACGGCGCCAATTTATAATTGTAACGAATAGTGTTTGAATAAAACATTTAATCGGGTAAACCCGGGCGTTGCCCGGGTCATTCGTCTAGTATTCAATAAAAAGAGCGAAGCCAAGACATAAATCTATAAAAAGGAAGTTCTAAGTCCATTTTTAACTCTTTCCCATTAAAACTAATAAAAAATATAAAATTGAAAACTATTATAGACGCGTATGATTCTTTTAAAAATAACACAATTTCTACTGCCCTTACTGCAATGGAAAAATTAATGGGAGGGCCTGGCTCATCAGTGGTGAACCCTCCCAGCGGTTTCGCCTGTTTATTCTACCAACCGCTGGGAGGGTTCACCACTGATGAGCCAGGCCCTCCCATTGATTTTTCCATTGCAGTAAGGGCAGTAGAAATTGTGTTATTTTTAAAAGAATCATATGCGTCTATAATAGTTTCGAATTTTGATAACAGATGACGCGCTAATGCATCAAAAAATTATAAGTTTATCAAGTAGATGTATAGTTGAAAATTTAGTTTTAAATTATAGGGTATCAAAAAGCCCTATATTCAAAACACACAGAAAATTAAACCATAACTAATTTAAACTTTTAATATAAAAATTGTACAGTTAGATCTTAAAATAATTACATACCATAATTTTAAAAATATCCAAATATCAGACTAAATAGCTTATTTTGCTAATATGCATTACTGAAATATATATATATAATATATGAAAAAATAGTACAAATGTAATATTGTACTGGGATAAGGTGCATAAATTAAGAAAAACGCATCTCCTTATCGTGCAACTGAAAGTTGCTAATGGCTTGCGCCATCTATCGGAATAAATATCAACTATTCTCGTTGATTTTTAATTATTCCAGAATTGGCCAAATACCCATTCTTGATTAATCAAGAAAAGCTAACCACGGACGCGTTTCGGGCTGTTGGCCCTCATCAGCGTGGTGCAAGCTGTACCTCAACGACCAAAAAAAATTGGTCATTAAGGCATCCTGAAAAATCATGAAACGGGTAATTAAGGCCAGAATTGCGTGAGAACGCTACACAATGTGAAAAAATAGTACAAATGTAATATTGTACTGGGATAAGGTGCATAAATTAAGAAAAAGGCATCTCCTTATCGTGCAACTGAAAGTTGCTAATGGCTTGCGCCATCTATCGGAATAAATATCAACTATTCTCGTTGATTTTTAATTATTCCACGATAAGGAGATGCCTTTTTCTTAATTTATGCACCTTATCCCAGTACAATATTACATTTGTACTATTTTTTCACATTGTGTAGCGTTCTCACGCAATTCTGGCCTTAACTACCCGTTTCATGATTTTTCAGGATGCCTTAATGACCAATTTTTTTGGTCGTTGAGGTACAGCTTGCACCACGCTGATGAGGGCCAACAGCCCGAAACGCGTCCGTAGTTAGCTTTTCTTGATTAATCAAGAATGGGTATTTGGCCAATTCTGGAATAATTAAAAATCAACGAGAATAGTTGATATTTATTCCGATAGATGGCGCAAGCCATTAGCAACTTTCAGTTGCACGATAAGGAGATGCCTTTTTCTTAATATATAATATATATGTTTATAAATATTATAATACATTATTTTAATAATACTATAATATTAGCCTGTTTCATAAACCTATCTAGAAAACAGACACGTTTTAAGCCTTATAAATATTTCACCTTAATAAAACTAAAAATAAAATTTCATCAATTAATTTTTGATTTGCCAAATGTAAATCAATAGTAAAAATGATTATGACAATATAATATTTAACATGATTATTTTTATCTATTCTCCTAATATATATGATGACACATATCATCCAATGTGAAAAAAAAAAAGCTCGTGTGCTCGTGTTCAGGATAAAATATGTTTTTATATCATACTAGCGGATGTACCCTGCTTCGCCCGTTTTTACCCGAGTAAAGGTTTGCCTAACGAACATTTTTAAAAACAATTCTCTACAAACTTATATAAAAAAAAGATATAGTTTGATAATTTGAAACTCGTAAATTTGAATCTCTCGATAAAGTGAACATTTTTCCCCTTTTCTTGAAAAATACTCGATTAGTTGAATAAAATCAATATTAATTGGTTCCCTCGGTAATTGGAAGTTAAAGGAATAGTATCATGCCTTGGAATTGTATCATTATTCTTGTCTCAAATAAATTGCCGTGTCATCCTGAATTTTGTCTTTCCTAATTTTCTACATTACAAAACATCATTTTATCTATTCTCTCAATATATATATTGTAGATAAATGATAAAACTAACTTTGACTTGTGCGTAATTAATAGGTAGATAAATCTTACTTTTGATAAATAATCTTTAAGATAATAAACTTAGTGATAATAAAACTTATAGATAAAAAAACTTGTTATCCTCCGCTAGGGGGCGCTGCTTGCGAGTTAAATCTACAAATCTGCAAATAACTCTAAGGATATTCAAAATATTCAAGAAATTATTTTTCGAAAACCTTCCCGGGGATATACCTAATAATATCCCAAAATTTCACGGCGATTGGATGTATGGTTTTTGAATCTATAGAGTACAGACAGACATTCAATTATATATATATATATTGATATATGTTTATAAATATTATAATACATTATTTTAATAATACTATAATATTAGCCTGTTTCATAAACCTATCTAGAAAACAGACACGTTTTAAGCCTTATAAAGATTTCACCTTAATAAAACTAAAAATAAAATTTCATCAATGAATTTTTAATTGGCCAAATGTAAATCAATAGTAAAAAATGATTATGACAATATAATATTTAACATAATTATTTTTATCTATTCTCCTAATATATATGCTGACACATATCATTCAATGTGAAAAAAAAAAAAAAGCTCATGTGCTCGTGTTCAGGATAAAATATGTTTTTATATCATATAAATGAAATGTCCTGGCAAATGTGTTTGTCATATAAACGATATTCAATCATTATTTTAAAAATATAAAATTGCTTCACGAATAGTATCACAATCATGTTAATTAAAAAAATCCCTTTTACGTACGTCCTAATCAAAAATATATTTGTCATAAATGTGACTTTTAAATTCAATATCCTTTTAAAATTTAAATTTCAGCATATTAAAAAAGGCTTCTTAAAATTAATTTTTATAATAAAATATGTTTATAATTTATCAGGAATGTTTCTTTCCCACTTAAATATAATATAAATAATAATTGGCAACCATGCTAAATCGTATCCAATCTTAGAAATTACATTACTTGGTTTTTTTAAAATATAAATAAAAAAAATATGGAATAAATTCGTTTGAAATTGAAATTTCAAATGGCTACTTTACACATTTTAGAATTAAATGAATATGCAAAACTTTTTAAAGAAAAGAAATTAACTAAGGCAGATTTAACAAAGGTAAGCCTTATTTTTAAAATAAAACAAAAAATATAAACAAACCTTTCTCGTTAACAATTATGCTATCAAAAAAGCCTAATATTATTTATAAGTGTTTTTAAACATGTGCGGGATTAATTTAATATTATCTTTTTCGCCTACAAATTAATGAATTAGTGTAAATGTCAATAGTGCAAATCGTGATAATGAACCCATTTTTCAAGAAATTTTTGTTTGTGTTTTTTAAAATACACACGCATATATAAATTTTAAAAATATTTAACAAAACTTGTGATATTTATATTTTCTATTTTAGTCAAATATAAAAATGTTTCAAAGTTGTCCATGAAAGATTATTTGAAATCAGGTCATTTAAATGTCTTAAAAAAATTAGGTATAATAATAATAAATAGCTTTTAATATGTAGTTTTTGGTATGGCATATATTGTGTTTCAGTTTGTATATGTTTTGTGGTTTTTAAATTTCTAAACTAAGATGCTAATTGTTATATATAAAGAAATAATTATCATAAAACTTATATAAGGATTACATTTTTGGTTACAAAAAAGAAATTCTCAAAATCTGTAGCTATCAAAAAATCTGTCACTTTTGGTTGTAAAAAAAAAAAAAAGTGTGACCTTTTTTATATATTAGAAAGAAATAGTATTAAATAAATCTATCCTCAAAAATTGATTTCCTAAGATGATAAGGAACAATTTGGATTATAGATTATAAACACAAGGTAATAAGACCAAATCTAATAAATAAATAGTCTGTGACGTTTCGGCAACAGCATTGTTACTGAAACGTCACACACTATTCATTTATTTGGATTTGGTCTTATTACCTTGTGTTGATTTCCTAATAGTTTGGCATATAACTCAAACACTCAGCAACATGGACCCAGAACAGCAGCTTTACACACCCAAGATAAAGGACATTGCTGTGATAGAGATGTACGGAGACATCTGAGGCTCTTCATTGGACTCGACAACAACATAAAATTGACATGTATCTAGAACAGCAGCTTTACACATCCAAGAAAGACGACATTGCGACTGCTGTGATAGAGATATATGGAGACATCAAAGGCTCTTCATTGGACACAACAACAACAGAAAATTGACATGGATCTAGAACAGCAGCTTTACACACCCAAGATAGTGGACATTGCGACTGCTGTGATAGAGATGTATGGAGACATCTGAGGCTCTTCATTGGACACGACAACAACAACATAAAATTGACATGGACCCAGAACAGCAGCTTTACACATCCAAGATAGTGAACATTGCGACTGCTGTGATAGAGATGCATGAGGGCATCTTAGGCTCTTCATTGGACACGACAACTCAGTCAAGATTTATTATAATAAATGAGGCTTAACAAACATGTGCCAAGTTGTCATTCAAACTGACAAATGCTTTCATCACCAATCAATGAATGATTATTATATACCACTAGCCGAATGACCCGGGCAACGCCCGGGGTTTACCCGATTAAATGCTTTTATTCAAATACTATTCGTTACAATTATAAATTGGCGCCGTGGATGTCACTCTTGTGAAACGTCCCGCTCCAAACTTTGTGTCTGAGAAGCGATATTTTTATAAAGAGATGATCTGGCTTTGTGTCTTCTGCTCGAATGAATGTTTTTCTGTTAGAATTTTGTTCCTGCATACTAGAAATGAACTGGCTTCACCCGTGGTTTCTGCTTTTTGGAATTTTTCCGGATATAATTTTGTATCTGATAATCAAATATGATACAGCAATATTGTCATCATCATTTTCTTAATAAAAAACAACTACTTTTTTCCCAGAACCTGTCAATTTATTTTTCTTGACTAAAAATCCGAAAATATCTTTTCCAGATTTTTCTCAATGTCCTGTTAAAACACGTTTTACATGTCCATTAGGTCAGCTGATATTACCTCCCATCTTCACCGCTGCTTGCGAGCGAAAGGGCAAATTTGCCACGCAATTTGCAAATAACTTGTATACATACTTGTATACTTGTGTACATAGACCATAAATCTGTACATAGACAGGAAAAGCACATATATTTTAATAATATAAATGAGTTTTAAAAATTGTAAAAAAAAAAAAATGCATCGGCCGGGAATCGAACCCAGGGCGCCCGCGTGGCAGGCGAGCATTCTACCACTGAACCAAAAGCAAACGGTGACAGAATTAAGAAAGAATTGTGCATGACGCTGATAACTGTATATATTAATTGGGGGTGGGAAGTGATAAACATTGGTTGCAAGGTATTCCCACTATGTACTAAGTGTCAACCTGCAACCCCAAAACACATTATTGACTCTTTCATTGATGAGCTCTACTCATCCCCGGCAGACACCATCAAAAGTCTTAACCTTTACAAGCTTGATACCTTAATATGATTGAGTGGAGATAAGAAAGAAGAAGAAGTAATAAACATGGACTGGCTTTGATGTTTCCATAAAGAAGTAATGAAGTGAATGATCAATTAAGTTGTAAATCTGCTGCTGCACATGACTGGTACAGAGCAGGAGGGACAAGCTCTTCTCAAGAGCATCTCTAAGTCTGTAAACTGACTCCCAGCCAACAGCTCTGTCACAGTGCAATGGCTTCCAGCTCATGTTGGAATTCCTGGAAATAAACTGGCAGACTCTCTGGCAAAGTCTGGAGCTCTTGGCCTCCCTGAGGCCTGGGAATCTACCACCCAACTAGATGAAAGAGACCTCCTCCGTACCATCAGCACCAGTTCTGTCCTCCCAAGAGAACAACAGTCTTTGATTTCGAGACTTAAGTCTGGTCATCTACGGACAATGACTTTCCAGAATGGTTGCAAGTTTTTCCCACTATGTACTGTCAATTCTCAACCTGCAACCCCAAAACATATTATTGACTGTATTTCTCATCCATTGATGTGCTCTACTCTTCCCCAGCAGACACCATCAGCAAGCTCTACAAGCTTGATACCCTAATATGATTGAGTGGAGATAAGAAAGAAGAAGAAATGAAGTAATCAAAAGAAAGCTTGCAGAACTTATATACCAGGGACCATTGGGGGACTATCTATTGACCATACTTGAAGGATACACTTTGAATAATAAGGGGTCGGTGAAAGGGTGGTCTAAACTGATGGTTTTCGACCGCTACAATCCGGAATCGAATCCTGCATTGGACACTTTTTTCTAATTTAAAAAATATGCTCCAATGGCCCCCGATTCTTGTAAAATCCAACCCCACCAGCGAGTGCAAATAACTAAATGGGGCTCTGGCACATTTGTAAGTGCAAAGTCAAACTGCTTTTCACCTGTGTAGACGTGTGGTGAACTTACAGTAAAAGCAGTCGCCTACTTCTACCCACCATGATTATCATGGCTTGTACCACGTGTACTAGGGATAATAAAAACTTTAAATAAAGAGAGAGGTAGAACAAGAATGAATTAGTTTGATATCTCAGAGAATGTAGTGTGTACAGAACTGGAATGATCCTACATGATAAAGTGGTGCAAAGTCAAACTGCTTTCTACATGTGTAGTACACTTTGACTAAAAGTCAGTTGCATGACTACCATGATTATCATGGCCATATGGACTTGGGAGAAAGAAGAAACTTGATGTATTTGCTAAGATGTGTTAGATATATATTCTGCTATATGTTAGGTAATGATTCCTTCTTCTTTCTTTTCTCCTCTCAATCATATTAGGCTTGTATACATACAGTAGAAACTCCATGAGAGGACGCTCGCGCTAGAGGACACCTCTATATAAAGGACAACTTTCATTTGCAAAATTACCATTTTTACAATTTAGCAACTCTCCGGTAAGAGGACACCTCTTCCTAAAGGACACTTTGGCTTACAATTAGGTGTTGTCCTTCACAGAGAGGTGGTTCTACTGTATAGGGAAACATGCAACATACTATTACTCTTTATTAAAAAAAAAAAAAAAAAAAAAATATATATATATATATTAAAAAAACGAAATAAAAAAATAAAAGATAAAAAGATCAGGTGTTGAAATCAATATTAAAAAATGGCATATCCTGACCAGGAGCACATGTGCTTTACAGAAGGCAGAGCGCCATCTGGTGGAACAGAAATCAACTAAACATTGATTTAGCCTGTTCCCTGATATTTGGCCAACCCAATTTCTTGATAAATCAAGAAAAGCCATCCACGTGGATGGCTTTTCTTGATTTATCAAGAAATTGGGTTGGCCAAATATCAGGGAACAGGCTAAATCAATGAATAGTTGATTTCTGTTCCACCAGATGGCGCTCTGCCTTCTGTAAAGCACATGTGCTCCTGGTCAGGATATGCCATTTTTTAATATATATATATATATAAACAGGATTTTATTGTTATTTATGTTCATAGTTTTTTTTTTTAATTATTTATCATGTTAGTTTTTCTGGTCTACTATGAGACCACATTTTCTACAGTTTTCTAATTGTTGATTGAAGTAAAGTTCTGAGGTTAAGTAAGGGTGGTGTAATGCTGCCGCAGTAACGGGATTTGAGCGATAAATTCCCAGGAATCTCCTTATCAGCCAAATAAAAGAAATTGGTGTTGTTTGAATTTGTGGCATCTTCTAGAGAGCTACTAGATGCTGCCAGGAGAGACTTTGCCCGGTACATTGCACATACAAGGACTAAGGCACATCACAGAATTGTCTCAGACAAATGGCTATGTGGGAGAGCAGCATATTGGATACATTCGTAAGTCCTCGTATGTTTCTTACTAGAGCATTGTCCCACACATTTCAACAATAAATAATCTCTAAAATATGGAAATGTAATAAAATTGTACTATTCTCACACTACTATAACATTTATCATCACAAAATATAAGGAATAAATATAATTTTAAAAAGTTTTCTTCTTCTTCTTTCTTATCTTCACTCAATCATATTAGAGTATCAAGCTTGTAGAGTGTCTGCTGGGGATGAGTAGAACTCATCAATGGATGACTCAATACAGTCAATAATGATAGAGTACAATTTGGATTATAGATTATAATACAAGAAAATAAGACCTAATAAAAATAATTTAATAGTGTGCGACGTTTCGGCAACAGCATTGTCACCATCATCAAACAAAATAATAAAATCATTATTCTTTTGTCTGATGATGGTGACAATGCTGTTGCCAAAACATCACACACTGTTAAATTATTTGGATTAGGTCTTATTTTCTTGTATTATAGTCAATAATGTGTTTTGGGGTTGCAGGTTGACACTTAGTACATAGTGGGAAAAGTTGTTTTTAAATTGAATGATTAAAAAAAAGGAAGAATAAAGTATCAAGGTGAAATTGTACTGGGATTAGGTGGTTAAATTGGCATCTGCTGTGTTTATTATTATTTGTTTTGTACTCCTGTAAAAAAGGGCAGAGATCCCCAAAAACTTGAGATTAATAAAAATTAAAAGAAACTCATCAGAAAAACCTGTTGTATTGTTTATATATCCAGGAGATATTCAAACTTGTGCTGTCTGTCTGAATAAATACCAAGTAATGTTGATAAGGCACAATTTGGATTATAGATTATAAGGTAATAAGACCAAATCCAAATAAATAAATAGTTTATGATATTTCGGTAACAGTGTTGTTATTAAAATGTCGCACACTATTTATTTATTTGGATTTGGTCTTATTACCTTATAATCAAGTAATGTTGATTTTTTAAAATATAAAATTTAGTTGCATGATCAGAGAATGTATTTTACTTTAAACAAATGTAAAAGAGATCCAAGAATCAATCTTATATGTAATTTAGAACTTCATTGCTCATTGCAACCACCTCTTGGCCATTACATGCTGATTTATTGTCACATGATAGTAGAGAACCAATCAGCATGAGACACCATAACCTACATTTAAACATTAAGAAGAGGCTCATATTATAATAGATTAAATATACTCATGGATAAATCTTAAGGAATTTGTACCTTTTAGCATGTATATCGGGATTCAGACAATAACTCTGAAAGATATTACAGTGACCTTTATTGAAGATACACGAGATAACCAAGTGTGAACAAAATTCCCTCTGTCTTCTTAAAAAAAAAAATAGAGAGGATCACATCAAATACTTTACACTTCAAGTTTTGTCCATGAGTGTAGATCATCAAAAATTACCTCTTTAGACTTCACTGTGGTGATAAAAAAAGATGAGTTGATAGAGCAGCCTTAGCTCATCAATAGTGAACCTTCTCAGTGGTTGCATTAATCTCCAAACTGTTTTCCTAATGTATTGGATTATTTTACATGGTCTGTAATTTTCATTGGAATTTATGGACCTGTAAACCTATAGGTATATAGCAGTATATATCTTTTTCTTATCTCCACTCAATCATATTAGGGTGTCAAGCTTGTTAAGTTGAGACTTTTGATGGTGTTTGACAACCATCATGACTGGGTGAAGTAGAATGCGTCTGCCTTGGTCATTAAGACTGGGAGCACTAGCAGTATATATAATCTCTTTGATTCAGCCAACTTCAATACCTACTTTAATTCAAACATTTTTGAAAAATTCCAAGGCTATTTCCTTTAATTCAACCAACTCTTAAATAAACACTGACTTTAATTCAACCAATGATTTCTTGGGTTGTGGAATTAAAGAATTTGTTTGCCTGTACATACTATCAGGTAAAAGTGCATTGAACCTCCAATCTTTCACAAATGTGTTATTTGATATTAAAGCTCTAACAAATAACATTAGAGTGCCCATCTATTGAATATAGTTTATTGCAACAACATTTAATACAAGGAGCCATAAATCCTGGTTACATACCTTGTTATATAACAGCCTCTTTTATTAAGAAAAAGGTATTTCCTGATGGTGCTGATGGCTTGTGCCATCTGTCATAATACATATCAACTATTCATTGATTTTTAATTATTCCAGAATTGGTAAATACCCATTCTTGATTAATCAAGAAAAGCTATCCACGTACACGTTTGGGGCAGTTGGACAAATTTGACTGCATTTATCATATGCCAAAAATAATTTCAAAGTTTAAAAGCTATTCAGACACACATGTGTGTTAACCATTGTGTCCACTCTACAGAATAACTTTAGCAAGTACAGTTAAACCTGTCTATAGCACCCCCTCTCTATAGCGCCCGATTTTAAATACGTAGTACGATGCAATTTACATTAAAAGTGACCTGTCTATAGCCCACCTTCTCTATAGCACCCTATTTTGGTGAGTCCCAAGAGGTGGTGCTATAGACGGATTTAACTGTATATATATGTATCAGTTGATATGTGGCAAGTAGGTAAGAATTAGACAATAAGTTGATAAGAAGCATACAAGAGATGTAGACAAAATACACAAGAAACATAAGAAGTCTTGCTGACCATAGAACAAGGGCAGGCTTTATACTTTCAAACCTAGTATGTAAGTAGTATTGACTGAGGAGGGATATCTGTTCTCTAGTAAAGACACCAAAGTGTCCAGAGAGCAGAAGTAAACATGTCAATGTACAGGATCAAGACTGCCCTTTGCATAAAGGTTTCTTCCAGCTGGAGTGTGACCTCTCATACTATAATATATACAGTAAAACCCCTCTATAGTGAACCTCAATGGGACAGAGCTTTTGGTTCACTATAGCCACGGTTTGGCTTTTTCTTTTACTTTTCAAAATTTTTAGACCGTATAATTAACCCGTAATTACTGGCGTTCGGCTTGAAAGGCCGTGTGAAAATTAAAAATGTTTGCGAAATTTTCAAAAATGCAATATTTTTCATCAAAATTTTAGGTAGCTTAATAAAATGCATTTATTTGAAGAACTTTTCATTTTAAGAGAAATCTATTTTGTATATCCTGAGTTATTAAATCAAACGGCCTTTAAAGCCGAGCGCCAGTAATTACATCACTGGGAATTTTAGCGCCCCTATTATTGGCCGTTTCACTTTTGGTTTTATAGACGTTCAAACGCAACAAATAAGTTGAGCATTCGTTTTTTTATTACTCTTGCTTTAATTATCTGCATTCTAAATTGTGTTTTGTGATTGTAATTTTGCATAATATAATAGAAGTTCGGTTCCACTTTTGGTTTTTCAAAAAACAAAAATTTGGTATCCTATGTCCCTAAAATTGGAAAATCTGTTATATTACTCTCCACAATGCATTCGACCACAACAATTGATCAAGAAACTGCTGAACAATAAAAGCCTGAGATAATCACATTTTATAATATGACCAAAGGTGGTGTAGATGTAGTTGATCAGACATGTATTCGGTTGGAAGAAGAACCAAAAGATGGCCCCTGTGTTTATTTTTCAACTTTTTGGATGTGGTTGCAATAAATTCAGCAGTAATTTATAAGGCTGTCAAGCAAGACGGTGGAATGGCTCGAAAAGATTTTATAAAGCAGCTTGCTCTACAACTAATGAGAGATGCCTTGAATATGAGAAATCAAGCCAAAAATTTGTCAAGAGATCTGCAAGTATTAATTCAGAAGCATGCTGGAACTTCATCACTTGAGGTAGGCAAATATTTATTTGATATTCAAACGAAATATCAATAATATGTGTTATCTAGGAATCCACAAGCGGCAGTCCTTGGTCCAAAAAACGCAAAAGATGCTACCTATGTAAAAAAGATCGTCGAACTCAAATGCAATTCAAAAAATGCAAAGAACCAATCTGCAAAGATCATTCTATTGAAATATGCTTGAATTGTGCACCTAATCTTGAATAAAATATTTTAGATAGAATTTTTTAGAATATATATAGAATATATCAGATATTTAGATAGAAAAGAGTTTCTTGTAAATTTTCATTTAATTTTGTTTAGAGCTCTGTTTATTCGAAAAAAACAAAATATTTATTCTTTGGAAATTATGTGTATATGTTTAATTTCTTTTTATTTTATAAATAACATGGTTTATTATTGATTTTAAAAGACGGCCTGAGAGGCCGAACGCCAGTAATTGTGTAAGGAAAATAGGCGCCAGTAACTAAGGGTTAAAGGACAGCCAACACACAAGAAGAGGCTGCTTCTTAATAGTGGTCACTTTGTTTTAATTCCCTTAATTGACCAATTTCCTTACATTAATACTGAATAATAATAGAAATCATTTGATGATAGGTTCTTCATATCATTAGCATACATGTACCTCTATGTCTAATTTAAAATTCAAGACAAATCCTAGGCAAAGTTTTATTAAATATATATTCAAAGATATAAAATGATTTTAAAACATCTTTATCACATTATATAATACATTGTTTACTTGGAAAAATGGCTCTAATACATTGTTGCTTCAAAGCACTCTTCAAGCAAGCCTTGCACCTTTCAAATAAAGTTAATGTGTTTTCTTCTATTTCATGTTTCCACATATTCTTCTTAAGTCTAGAATTCCATTTGTTTTGAACCTGTCATGCAAACCATTTTTCAGGCTTCAAAATCGCCATAGTTCATGGCATAAAAAATAAATTTTGTTGCATCACAGGCCCGTTTATTCGGATTTTTTTTAGCCCTAACACGTACAATTGCGGCAAAAGTTGAGGTTGATTTCTCTTTGTAAACAATTTTTAATAGCCTTAAATTTTATCTCTTATAATGAAATTTTCTTATTTTAACATGTTCTGAAATTTTTTTGCATGCTTTATTTCACTTTGAAAAGTTTTGAAAATGGCCTTATTTTTTTAAAAAGTAATAACGCTTTTATTTTTAGAATGCCTTTGTTTTCTTTATTTTGGAAGCCATTTGCATTTTTTCTATTTCAAATTTGATGGTTCCAAAGATATTCTATTTAATAAAAGTATAATGTGTAAAAATTTATATGACATACAGCAAAAATAGAATGTAAATGAAAACAACCATGCTGCTAAATTTATCCGCGAGCCAAAACATGCTCAAAAAAATTTTTTTTTTATAATGCTCTCCTTTAGAGAGAGAAGTGTCTTTTTATACCAGAGATCAGCTAATTAGTGAAAATGGTAATTTTTGGTGATGCTATCCTTTGTAGAGAGATGTCTGTACATGGAGTTTCTAGCTAACTAATAATATTGTCACATAAAGAAAAATTGGAAAAGACAAACACATGAGAACGACAATTTATTTTGATATGAACAGTTCAACCTATATAAGGGAGTCATGCAAGGAGAGATATTTACTCTGTAACAAAATATGAAAATTCAGTATTTTTGAGATAAAATTATATACGGCTACAAATGAATTTATTAAAATAATATCAATTGGAAAAAATAATCACCAGGAAATAACACAGGCAAAGCCGGGTCATTCAACTAGTAATATATGTACAGTCTAACTTTTTAATTTGAGACCCCAAGGGATCAGAGCCTTCAATTGAATTAAGCTGTTTAAGTCAGTGAGTGTTAGATGATATTATCACAAGTTGTAAGTGGCTTTCTACATGTGACTGCCGCTAGCTGTTCACCATGATTATCATAGCCCGTACCACAAGTACTTGGGATAAATTTTTAAAAATCCATAACAAAGAGATTGTTTTTTCAAAAGGGTAAAAAAAAAGTTATATCTTGAATGAAAGAAAAACTGTGATAAAAGGTAGATTGTATCCGAGAGGCTATAAATGGAGGAGGGAGTGAGTGGTTGCTCCAATATTTGCCCAACCTGGCCACAGAAGAGCCATCTGGCAACCATCCAATAATTGTTTATTGCTTCCCTACCAGAAATAGAGAAGAAAAATGGATTGTCACCTCTATCAGAGTTTTAATGTTGTAACAACCCATCCATGGTCTTTTTCTTTCTTATCTCCACTCAATCAGCTTGTAAAGCTTGAGCCTTTTGATGGTGTCTGCCAGGGGACAATCATCATGACTGGGTGAAGTAAAACGCATCTGCCTTTGTCATTAAGACTGGGAGCACTACGCAGTGGCAGGCCAACTTAGCTCCAAAAGAAATGGCCGCCTCTGACATGAGAAACAGACGCCATGTGCAGCCGCTCCTAACATGGAGTACAAACGCTGCTCATCCTGTATCCATGGATCAGGAGCCCTTACAGGGTACTATCAGCCGGGCAAGCTGAGCCCAGGTTTTTTAGCGAGCTTGTTACTGCTCCCCCTCCTCTTTTTTCATCCGGGCTTGGGACTGGCAAAGGTAGAGTTGGTTAGAAATTAATCTGTGGTTAGAATACAACTCCCACCAGAGACTGCTTAGAAATCTAGGTCCTCCTATAGACTGTAGGAAACAGGGGGGTGGTCTGCATGAGCAGCACTCCAGTAAGTCTCTCTCTTGGAGATGCTGAAGTGAGAATGGGCTAAAATCAACTACCCACAATGGAGTCCTCACCTCCAGGCCTGCATCAAAGCTAATGAGTCCACTTCAATATGTTTCTTGAATATATGTTACTTCTCTCTCTCTCTGATCAGCGTGGCGAAGGCTACCATCTACAAGTACCATCTTGGTCTTGAGGTGGGTAATGCCAGCCAACACATCGACCAGCCCACTTTGTGGGAAAGAACTCTCGCAGGGCATCGTTGGTGGAGTCTTTCCCGCGGTGGGCGCCACCAATGACGACTTGTATATATATATATATGTATATTTTTCAATTATATATATATATATATCTCTCTCTTATATATATAATTGAAAAATATACATATATATATATATACAAGTCGTCATTGGTGGCGCCCACCAATATATATATATATATATATTTTATCTATTTATTCATATATTTATCATTATATAATCTTATTTATATTTATTCTGTATTTAACCTTATATACAAGGTAATAAAGACTAAATCCAAATAAATAAATAGTGTGTGACGTTTCGGTAACAGCGTTGTTACCGAAACGTCACACACTATTTATTTATTTGGATTTGGTCTTATTACCTTGTGTTTATAATCTACAATCCAAATTGTGCCTCATCAATTTTAACCTTATATAATCTTATATGGACTTTGAAATAAATCAGTTTCAATCTCTCTCTCTCTTTCTAAAATACACTTGGCTCTGTAACTGGTTGTCTTTTAGAGAGAGATTCTTCCGTATAAGATCCCAGGAGAGAGAGAAAATAACTTAGTAAAATGGCAGAGTTAGAATAAATAAATTGGGCCATGTGTGTTAGAACAGCCATTGCAGTGTCTCGTTGGTTTATAGACTGTTTGTTTGGGATTCCAGCGCTGAGAGCTTCCTCAGTCTTTGAGATTGCTCATCACCTCATTATGTAAGCTCTTGGTAACACCAATGTCTTGTCAACATGGCATTATTTATTGCTCTTAGAAAATGTGAAAATGGAGGGAAGTAACTGACATTTTGGTAACCTTGGCTCAAAAAATGTATACATGTTTATAATAAGCTTATATCAAGCCTGTAAAGCTTGAGATCATGACTGGGTGAAGTAGAATGCGTCTGCCTTTGTCATTAAGACTGGAAGCACTACTCAGTGGCAGGCTGACTTAGCTCCAAAAGAAATGGCCGCCTCTGACATGAGGAACAGATGCCATCTGCAGCCGCTCCTAACATGGAGTACAAACGCTGCTCATCCTGTATCCCTGGATTAGGAGCCCTTACAGGGTACTATCAGCCGGGCCAGCTGAACCCAGGTTTTTTAGTGAGCTTGTTACTGCTCCCCCTCCTCCTTTTTCATCCAGGCTTGGGACCGGCAAGAGTAAAGCTCGACAATGCCATATCCCTATTTCGACATAAATATCCAAGTTAGACAGGAATTTCCACATGTTGACATAGATATAACCAAAGTTTAACACTGGAAATTTCCTAGTTGGCATAAACAATGGAAAAACAAGAGTAGATCTCGACATTTCCATATGTCCAAATAAATTGTGTGTGACATTTCAGTAACAGTGTTGTTACTCCATTATGTAAGCTCTTGGTAACAGCAATGATAGATGTCTTTTAACTCCACACATGGCATTATTTATTGCTCTTAGAAAATGTGGAAATGGGGGAGAAGTAACTGAAATTTTGGAAACCTAGGCTCAAAAATGCACATGTTTATAATAAATAGTGATAAAGCACAATTTGGTTTATAGATTAGAACTACAAGAAGACCTAATCCAAATAAATTAATAGTGTATGACATTTCGGTAACAGTGTTTTTACCATCAGACAAAACAATTTTTAAAAATGGTGATGATGGTAACAACGCTGTTACCCAAACGTCACATGCTAGTAATTCATTTGTATTAGGTCTTATTTTCTAGTAATAAATAAAGAGGATAAATGTGTTGTTTCCAAATGTGGGTCTCCACACCACCTGCCCAGATTACACCATATGGAGTAAGGTCTGGAAGGAATCGCTACAGTCATAGTTAAAACTTGGAATATTCGAATTAGTCCGACAAATTTACATATTTTCCATATATTTTACATAGGTTTCAGAAATTTTTGACCTTGTGGGACATGATAGGTTGTTGAAAATTATAGATATTAACGGATAGTTGGCGACTTTAATACATACCAGGATTTATGGTTACATTAAGAGAGAGTAGAGAAATGACTTCAAGTTTGTAAAAATATATTTTTATCACTCAGGAATTTTTTTTCTGGGTCTTGCCCTTTTCTCAACCTGTAGTTGAAATTGTTTGATTTTAATGTAAGTTATAGAGGAGAGAAAGAAATATTCAAGCAACCCAAGACTTATTACAATGCCTTAGTGCACCATATGTTATTATAATTATAATTTATATACAGTTAAACCTGTCGCCCCCTTCTTGAGACTCACCAAAATAGGGTGCTATAGAGAGGGGGGTGCTATAGAGAGGGGGGGCGCTATTTAGAAGGGGCGCTATAGACAGGTTTAACTATATATTATAAATCAGGTCACTAGACAGGTCACTTTCAATGTAAATCGCATCGTACTATGTATTTAAAATTGGGCGCTATAGAGAGGGGGGGGGGCTATAGACAGGTTTAACTGTATTATAAATCAATTTTATATTGCTCTTTCTGCAATGATAAAATAATGAGAGGGCCTGGCTCATCAGTGGTGAACCCTCCTAGCGGTTTTGGCAGTTTAATCTACCATACCGCTGTTATATTGCTTTTGTCAGTTTTATTTTTATTAGCATTTAACCATACACTGAATGGTATACAATTTGGATTACAAAAAAAAAAGGAATCTCAGAATTCCATTGTTGGAAAAGACCAAAGATAGATGCAACAAGCTTCTTTATTTAAAAGGCTGCAAGCTTTCGGACAATGACCTCCTTCACAGGCTATTATGCAAATACAATGAGCCGAAACTACGCAGCCTTTTAAATAAAGAAATGCATTATGTCTACCTTTGGTCTCTTTAAAAATTTTGGATTATAGATTGGAAACAAAAGATGAAATTATTGAAATGTTTGTGAGGTCTGGTAAAGCATTGTTGCCGATAGATCACAAACATTTCAATAATTTGGAGGTCTTGTTACCTTTTTTATTGAACCAGACAGTAAATCTAAAAAATAATGAATGGTACCATTATATATTATTCCTGGGAGGTTTCCTATCTCAGGGGTCAATTTGTTAGTGGAATAGCTACAAGGTAATAAGACCTAATCTCCAAATAAATAAATAGTGTGTGACATTTCGGTAACAGCGTTGTTACCATCATCAGACAAAAAAATAAAAAAAATAGTAATGATGGTAACAATGCTGTTACCGAAATGTCACACACTTAATATATTTTTCAATTAGGTCTTATTACCTTGTAGCTATAATCCAAATTGTGCTTTATCATCAGTAGTAGGAATAGTTTGTTTGCGTTCATTTAGGTTTCCTTGGTATCTTGATCCTGTCTTAACTCGTTCGCTTCAAATTGTTTAAAGTGCCTGAAAAGCTAAATGTGTTGAATATCATACATTAAAAGCATTATTGATAAGGCACAATATGGATTATAGATTATAAACACAAGGTAATAAGACCAAATCCAAATAAATAAATAGTGTGTGACATTTCAGTAACAACACTGTTACCGAAACGTCACACACTATTTATTTATTTGGGTTTGTGGTCTTATTACCTTGTTATTAAAAGCATTATTGAATTATCAAAAGATAGAATTAAGTTGATTTTAACCAATTTTATCCAAACTGTCTTAGATGTCAATCAGTCTTTGAAAATGTATTTTTGCTTGGAACCAAATTAAAACTGCCAAGACAGGCTCTTTATTAATCCTGTGTATCCATGTATCCTGTTATTGTTGTTTCTTATCCCCTTGTGTAAAGATTACACGGATTCCATGAGTTCATGCTCCTCGAGCTGTTTTATGATAAGCAGCAGCCTCTCCCAAAGGTCCTGTTTAGTACATCTAATGCAAGCCAAAATGTGTTCTGGAGCTGCAGGTGCCAAGCTACATTTTGGACAAATGGGGTAGATTTTGTTATTATTTTCTATCTTCAATGGCTTTAGATGGCCTGTTCTAAATCTTGTTAGTGTTGTTTGATGCTGTCTATTATGTAACCTATTTTTACACTATAAGTTACATTTAAGATATTTTTCATGTCATTTGATCTTTTTTAAGTGGGAATTCTTATTCTCAAACCAACATCCATTTACTTGATGCTTGAATTTGGTACCTCGTTCTAACCTCAAAAAAAAAAAAAAAAATGGGCTTAAGAAATATTCTCATTTATTGGCTGATTGAGGTCATGTGATAGTAGGGAACCAATCAGCTGGTGAATATCAGCTTCAGACTGATGACTAGATACAGTACCACAGTACTCTCTAAAGGACAGCACCTTGTTGCAGAGCCATACTTGTCTAGGGGGTCGGTGGAAGGCTGGTTAAACCGTTTGGTTTCGACCACTACGACCCGGGTTCGATTCCCGCATTGGACACTTTTTATGTTTAAAAAAAAAAATGCTCCAATGGCCCCCGATTCTTGCAAAAGTCCAACCCCACCAGCGAGTGCAAGTAACCAAACGGGGCTCTGGCACATTTGTAAGTGCAAAGTCGAACTGCTTTCATATGTGTAGACATGTGGTGCGCTTACAGTAAAAAGCAGTCGCTAACTACCCACCATGTGCCTGTACCACGTGTACTAGGGATAAGCAAAAAAAAAACTGAAGTGCTTTTGAAGTTACATTGGTGATGTCCTTTTGTATAGAGGTGTCCTTTCATTGAGGTTCTACTGTAGATATATAGGGGAATAATCCATATTGAGAGCCCAGTTAATTTAAGGCTAGATGTGGTACATGAACAAAATGTTGAACATGAGTGAACCAAATTGTCAAGGTTAGGTGAGTGAATGGAGGGGGGACCCATTACTTCCTCTCCGCCACTTATCAACAGTAATCCATGTGATAAGATATCACAGACAGATACTGGACTTGTCTTATTATAAAGTTTGGAATTATCACAAATCCAGTAAACTCCCTCTGGCTTATTCCATTTATTATAACCCCCTTCCTCTCAATCTTATTGAAGTTGTGGATCTTTAGGTTTTGATGGATGAGTAGAGCTCATCAATGGATTTGGTCATTTTGTTGTTGTTTCTTATCCCCTTGTGTAAAGATTACACAAATTCCATGAGTTCATGCTACTCAAGCTGTTTTATGATAAGCAGCGGCCTCTCCCAAAGGTCCTGTTTAGTACATCTAATGCAAGCCAAAATGTGTTCTGGAGCTGCAGGTGCCAAGCTACATTTTGGGCAAGTGGGGTAGATTTTGTTATTATTTTCTATCTTCAATGGCTTGAGGTGGCCTGTTGTAAATTTTGTTAGTGTTGTTTGATGCTGTCTGATGTTCAGAGCTCCTCCTGGGTTCACTCCACTGTACCAACTGTGCTTAGGTGGGATCCTCCAGTTCTTGTTTATTTTTGTTTTGGCTAATGTCTCATTTCTTTAAAAGTAAGTTTATTTTTCCGTGGCAAGGGTTCTCTTGTACCTTTTTTTTTTTTTTTGCTAGCACATCAGCAGCTTCAATGCCTTCAGGGCCAATTTGGATTTTGTCATTGAAGTGGTCTGGAGTTGTTACATAGTGGGACAGTCTTGCTACTACATTGTGTCTGTAGTTGACCAGACCTAAGTCTGCAAATGAAGGACTTCTCTTGGTAGAACAGACTTGTTCCCTCTGTTGTGTACCGATAGTGTATTGTGCGGCTGCTGATATCCTGTTGACATTGATGGTGTCTTTCATCTAGTAGAGTGATCAAGATGGCCAAGAACCTATGGGCCCAGACATTTATTATAGTCAATATAGCGCTGGTTCCATTTTATTTCCAATTGAAAGATGATTTTTTTCCCAAGTTGTCACATTATTATACAGTGTAGAAGAACCCCCCTGAGAGAACACTCATACTAGAGGACACCTCTCCTCTATAAAGGACAGTTATAATTTTAAAAATAACCATATTTACTTTTTAGCAACTCTCTGTTAAGAGGATACCTCTCTAAAGGACACTAGCTCTGCAACTAGGTGCCCTTTACAGAAAGGTTCTACTGTAGTTCCAATCCTGTATCCCATTGGAGGTTGGGTTGTACCTAATGTCTATGCCAGTGTCGGGCAACCGGTGTGCCGTGGCACACTGGTGTGCCGCGAAGAATTCTAGGTGTGCCGCGAACATTTTTGTAGGTATTTAGAACTTTTGGTTAAATTTAAAAATAATGTTTCAAAAAATATTTTTTATAATTTTTATTCAATTTTAATAATTTTTTTCAAAAATTTTCATATAAAAAATGAAATTAAAAAAAAGCAAATTTCATTTTATATAAAACTTATTTTGGTATTATAATTACAACAGTTTGCATAATTTTATATTTCATATAACGTATGTACATAATCTTGACGTACATAACTGGCACGTGCCATTATTAAAAAATAAAAATGCAAATAGGTACGTACCTATTTAAAATCATAAGTTAAAAAAAAAACAATCCGCGAAAACAACTTTATTTAATAAAGTTGAATACATACTGCGGGAAAATACCTAATTTTTAAAATAATATGTCCAAACTTAACCGTCGTTTACAATCTTTGTCACAGCTGTTTATTAATAGAGACTCAAAGCTACAAAGCTTAAAAAAAAGAAAACAAAAAAATTTATAAATTTATTTAAAAAATTTATTCGGAGTTTTCGTCAAAGTATTGCTAAAGTAATTCTTCATTTTTTTTGCATGTTGTAAAACACACACACATTCACACAATAAGTTTTGTACACCATAAAATCTGTTGGTTAAAAAAGGAAAAATATATTTTTTACGAAATTCTCACAGGTGCGCCGCGTAAAAAAGAAATTAGGCTTAGTGCGCCGCAACTCGAAAAAGGTTGCCCGACACTGGTCTATGCAATGTTCTTCAAAGCTAAAATGTCACACATTGTCATCATGTGGTACGGCCATTATGGAACTCCTACCCTACTGTTCTGAGCAACTCTCTCTTCATGATTCCAGACCATTCTGTTAGATTATCAAACCAATCCTTCCTTGTTCTGTCTCCCTTCATTCTTGAAGGTGTAACCCTCCACTATATGGTCAGTTGACAATCTCCCTAAGATCCTTATAGTTCACTAGCCGAATGATTCACTTTATCCGATTAAATGCTTTTATTCAAATACTATTTGTTACAATTCTAAATTGGTGCCGTGGATGTCATTCTTGTATAATATATAAATGAGTTTTAAAAATTGTAAAAAAAAATGCATCGGCCGGGAATCGAACCCGGGCCGCCCGCGTGGCAGGCGAGCATTCTACCACTTAACCACCGATGGTTATGAGAAATGGCCATATTTGGGTATTTATTCCATTCACAAAAGCAAACGGTGACAGAATTGATTATGACGCTGATAACTGTATATTATATATGTCCTGCACATTTTGATTACTTCATTTGGAAGGCTGTCATGTCACTTGTACACTCTAATTATATAGGATCTCCTTAAATTCTATATACATAAATACAATTGAACCTCCCTAAACGATATAGGACAAGATATTTTGTATTGTTATAACTACAGTTAAAATTTGAGACCTTAAAGTTGCTGTTACAATGACTACTTTACGTTACTGTTGCTATAGGTCTTACATCTCTTGATACAAAAATTTGTAAATTAATGCAAGTTTTATAAAAAAATAAAATGATTGGGACCTTTTGTGGGCTTGTCCTTTTTTCTCTCAAACTGTAGTTCCAATAAATGGAAGATAGAATTGAATATATCTATATTAATAAAATGCAAATTTCATAAGTGGTGTTCGCTAAAAACTTTCGTTACAATGCATCAATTTCGACCAAATTTTCAACATTTATGTAAAACGAGATGGAGCAGGTTTTGCTTAACATCAAAATATTTTTCCTAACTTTAACATGCGTAACTTCGCTGTTATCGATTAAATACTAAAAAAATCAACATAGTTAATTTTATTTATATATAAATACAAAAAAAAAAATTCAGCAATTCATTCAACTCAATCTAAAAAAATATTCAAAACAAGCAATTTTAAGATAACACCATATGTAAAACAGTCGGCCAAGAAAACAACAACGATATTACATCTTTCTCACATATTCACACACAATCTTGATTAATAATTAAAACTAATCTTTAACATTGTTTATTATACTTCATAATATATAATATTCGTTAGGCAAACTTTCACTCGAGTAAAACCCGGGCGGAGCCGGGTACACCCGCTAGTACTTAATATAACTTACAAGGTAATAAGACCAAATCCAAATAAATTAATGGTGTGGGACGTTTTGGTAACAGCATTGTTTTACCATCATTAGACAAATGTACTGAATGAGAAAATATATCACAGCAGGTTTAAAATAGTTACTGTTATCAAGTATTGCTGCCTAAACATTCTGTGATATATTTTCTCATTCAGTATTTTTGTCAGATGATGGTAACAACACTGTTACCGAAACGTCACACACTATTTATTTGGAGTTAGTCTTTTTACTTTTTTATTATTATTATTATTCCTAGTACATGTGGTACAGGCCATTATAATCATGGTGGGTAGTTAGCGACTGCTTTTACTGTAAGTGCACCACATGTCTACACATGTGAAAAGCAGTTCGACTTTGCACTTACAAATATGCCAGAGCCCTGTTTGGTTACTTGCACTCGCTGGTGAGGTTGGACTTTTTCAAAAATCGGGGTCATTGGAGCAATTTTTTAATTAGAAAAAAAGTGCCCAATGCGGGATTCAGTCCTGGATCATAGCGGTCGAAAACCAATGCCTTAGACCACCCTTCCACCGAACCCATTTTCTCTTATTACCTTTTGTTTATAATCTATGATCCAAATGGTGTGCCTTATCATACTATACTTATATCTTGCCTAGATGGAAAATTTTCCAAGAAGCTGTTACAGATGGAAATGGCATGTTTCTATGGGATAGACCAACATTTAACTTTGCTATAGATATGATATTACAATGGTACTTGACCAAAGGAGAGCACACCAGAGAAGATAGTACCATAGAAACACATTTCCTCATCATAGAACTTATTGTTGGGCCATTCATCAGAATAAATAGCCATTCCTTAACCAATTGATAAGGTTCTTTCAAGCCATCTTCCTGAAATATAATGCAATCACATTCTATAAGAATCAGGTTAGCCCTTGAAGCACCTTTTATTTCAGAAAAATAATCTAATGAGAACATGAATGTTGAAAATCAACGGTAAATACCACTCGTCCGTTAATTTCCACAGGTCAATATTTGACCTGGCTTCATCCTAAGTTAATGTTTGCCGAACAAATATTGTCTTCCATCTGAGCATTTATTTATATAGCCTTACACTTATATAGTAGAACCTCCCTGAAAAGAACACCTAATTGCAGATCCAAAGTGTCCTTTAGGGAAAGGTTTCCTCTTACTGGAGAAGTGCTAAATAAAAATGGTCATTTTGGAAATGAAAACTGTCCTTTGTAGAGAGGTGTCCTCTAGTGTGAGTGTCCTCTCATGGAGGTTCTTCTACTGTATCACCTCCTTATCTTGGAAATATGGTTGTTGGAAGGTTGAAGATACAGGTTGTGTCAGCCAGACTAACATCTCTGTCTTTGCTCCAGCTCCTCAGATCCATAGAGCGGACCCAGGAGCTGTGTGAGAAATGCCGCCGCCTCACCACCCTCTGGCACCTCCTGGGCACCATGCACAAGAAGTTTGACTTCCCCCTGGATGCCTTCCCCAAGCTCTATAAGTGAGCCCTCTTCTAATCTAACCTCACATGTTGGAGCATTGGGGAATGGATTTGTCTTCTTTCTTATCTCCACTCAATCATATTAGGGTGTCAAGCTTGTAAAGCTTGAGACTTTTGATGGTGTCTGTTGACAACCATCATGATTGGGTGAAGTAGAATGCATCTGACTTTGTCATTAAGACTGGGAGCACTACTCAGTGGCAGGCTGACTTAGCTCTAAAATAAATGGCCACTTCTGACATGAGGAACAGATGCCATGTACATCCGCTCCTAACATGGAGTACAGATCATCCTGTATCCCTGGATTAGGAACCCTTACAGGGTACTATCAGCAGGGCCAGCTGAGCCCAGGTTTTTTTAGTGAGCTTGTTACTGCTCCCCCTCCTTTTTCATCCGGGCTTGGGACCGGCAAAAGGCAAATGATGATTGATTGGGCAAATGATGTTTTTTTTTCCAGAGGTGTAATCAGGATGGGGGTGAAAACTTAGTTCTAGACTTGAGGAGGGTAGTAAGACAATCCAATGGATATAATGCTGATGATTGAACTCTTAATATATTACAATATAATACACTGCGGTATGTAATTGTAAACCGACACTTGCAAGTTTAACCGCATGAGTTTCTTTTCAACGACAAATTAAAATTTTATTTTAAGGTGAAATATCGACAATTTCTAACCTTTTGGATGAGGTATGAAAGGATGAATTATGAAGAGTAATGACGAACGGAAAAATAAAAGTGTCCAGGGTAGCTGACGGAAAAATACGTCCAGGGTAGCCTAGTGGACATGGCATCTGCCCGGTAAGCGGAAGGTCGTGGGTTCGTTTCCCATCCCTGGACACTTTTATTTTTCCGTTCGTCATTACTCTTCATAATTCATCCTTTCATACCTCATCCAAAAGGTTAGAAATTGTCGATATTTCACCTTAAAATAAAATTTTAATTTGTCGTTGAAAAGAAACTCATGCGGTGTAACTTGCAAGTGTCGGTCTTAATATATTATAGATTCTCCCATAAAATACCATAGTCTGAAAACATGTCTCATATAGGTGGTCTCTTACTAGTCCTGTCAGGTCAAATCATGAGAAGTCCTAATCATTGTGTCTCTCTGATGAGAGACCACCTCCAGAAGAGACCTTTATGTTTTTAAGCTATGGTGTCTTCTGGGAGACCACTCCCTACTGCTTAACCTTCTCATTTCTCATAGAATTCTTTCTGGTCAGCAACATGGCCTTTATTCTGGGTTAGCATTTCTCTGGGTGACTGCCATGTCTTCACAAGAAAGTTCCATTTGATTTACACGCCATTGTGTTAGATTTTGAAATAGTTGCAAAGGATTTAAACGATATTCATCAATCAAATAATTGCAAAAAGTTTCTTTATTCAATAAAAATGGCAAGCTTTCAAGCGTTAGCTCATCATCAGGCCAATTGTTTCACAAATTCCTACAATATATATAGAGGTGTAGGAGGTATTTACACTTGAAAAAGGTTTTAAAAATTCTCTGAGAAATACTTTAAATATATATATCCTATTGTGTGGTTTGTTTCCCTTTTTATTGGTTCATTGAGGACTTCATAGGCAGATCACAGAGCCATTATGACTGGTATAGAACTTGTGTGGCTTAGTAAAGCATTGATTCCAGTATTCGAAATGTACCTGGATTGTCCTAAAGGTTCTTTGTGTGCCTCCTATGCCAGGGTATAGTGTGGAGTTGTTGCACTTGGTGTCTGGTGTTTCTTGCTAGAAAAAAATACAGTTTTGGAATATAGATTTGTGTGAAAATATCTTCAAACTTATTGTGCTTCATCTCTGCTGACATCTCCTTAGTATCCCTAGATAAGACACTTAGGGGAGGTTGAGTCTTTAGTTATACCCCTTCTAATAAGTAGATATCTCTTTTATTTGTGTCCATTCCCTCAGATAAAAAAAATATTTAGATGTGTTGAATTATTTCATCCAAAGATATTCTTGAAGAGTATGCTCAAAATTGTAGTTTTGCAAATTTGACATGGCAAATTATTTGTTTTTTTTTTTTTTGCTTATCCCTAGTACACGTGGTACAGGCCATGATAATCATGGTGGGTAGTTAGCGACTGCTTTTTACTGTAAGCGCACCACATGTCTACACATGTGAAAAGCAGTTCGACTTTGCACTTACAAATGCCAGAGCCCCGTTTGGTTACTTGCACTCGCTGGTGGGGTTGGACTTTTGCAAGAATCGGGGGCCATTGGAGCATTCTAATTTTTTTTAACAGAAAAAAGTGTCCAATGCGGGAATCGAACCCGGGTCCTAGTGGTCGAAAACCAAACGGTTTAACCAGCCTTCCACCGACCCCCCAAATTATTTGTTATATCAAAAAGTAATATAAAAGTGGAAGCACTTAGTGACTAAACTCACTAAAAATAATTTTTAAATCTGATTGCATTGGTCATCC
This sequence comes from Cordylochernes scorpioides, assembly GCA_030710605.1. Classification (NCBI taxonomy): domain Eukaryota; kingdom Metazoa; phylum Arthropoda; class Arachnida; order Pseudoscorpiones; family Chernetidae; genus Cordylochernes; species Cordylochernes scorpioides. The sequence goes on along the minus strand of CP092869.1, from coordinate 5,199,637 downwards.
TAATCTTCCCTCCCTTTTTTTTACTTAACCCAAGTACACATGATAATCATTGGGTAGTAAGTTAGCAACTGCTTTTACTGTAAGTGCACCACATGTCCACACATGTAGAAAGTGGTTCAACTTTGCACCTACAAGTATGCCAGAGCATCATTTGGTTATTCACACTCAGAGGTGGGGTTGGACTTTTGAAAAAAGACCATTGAACCAATTTTATATCTTTAGAAAAAAAAAAAGGTACCCAATGCGGGATTTGATCCTGGGTCACATGGCTGTCAAACATTGACAGTTTATACCTCTCCTTCTCTTAACCCTTAATAGTCAGTGGATGAATGGGTAACACCCTCGATTCCCGACAGCCATGAACCAGGATTGAATCCCACGTTAACCTTTTGTTTAATATGTGAATAAACTTCTCTTAGCCCTTACCTGCCCTCAAGCCACTGTCAGTCCAGTGGCCCTGTGTTAGGGTTGGCTAGGCTGATGCAAGCCACTATCAGTTTCTAATGTACAAACAAGGTGGTGTTGAGTTTCCTGCTGGAATCATGTGAGAATCTTCCTGAATCATCCCTAATTCCCTCTTGCCTCATTTTCCTACTTATTTTACTTGCATTTTATCTCTCTTTTTTTTTTTTTACATGGCTTCTACTTGCCCCAAATGTCTTTTTTTTTTTTGGATGATTCTTCATCCACTGGATGTGTTATTTTAGATGCTGATATAGTAGAACCTCCATGAGAGGACACTAGCGCTAGTAGACACCTCTCTACAAAGGACAGTTTTCATTTATAAAATTATAAATTTGTACTATTTAGCAACTCTCCGGTAAGAGGATACCTCTCCCTAAAGGACACTTTGGCTCTGCAATTAGGTGTTGTCCTTTACATGGAGGTTCAATTGTACTAGTTCCCAAGTCCTTTTTTTGAATGATTCTTCATCCACTGGAAGTGTTATTGTGGATGCTGATACTAGTTCCCAAGCTACTGAAATTTAGAGTCAGGGGAACATCTTGAAGTCTGATGTTTTCCAAGATTTACCACCCCATATCCCAAGTAAGCCAACTTACATCATGGTCACCAATTCAATATTTCAAGCTTTTTTTTTTTTTTTACAGGCCAATTCATTGAAATGGTTTGCCAGGAAACTAAGATACGCAAAAGAAAAAATACCACTAAAATCACACACCACCCAATTCACACCTGGTGGATAGCAAAATAACAGGTTTTTATTGTGAAACCTGTAGTGAACACCAGTTCCTCATTTGGAGGATTGTTTCTACAAATACTTTATTGAAATATAAATTATTTTATGCACAATAAATATATTTGTATTTGCAAAACACAACAAAAGAAGTCGGTGGACGAGTGGGTAACACCCTCGATTCCCGACAGTCATGAACTGGGATTGAATCCCGTGTTAAAATTCTGTTTAATATGTGAATAACCTTCACATATTATTCACTGTTTCAAATATCATAAACTAGGTTGCTCTTGTTGAGCGGTACCTAATAAAGTGATTTTGAACCGATTTGCAAAACATGATGTTGTCAATTATATTTAACAATTTGGGGATTTAAGGGGAGCAAGTGTTACATGTGCAGTGGACTGCAACTTCTAGGCTTACATAAACAAATGTACAAGCTGACCCGAAGTGGTTAATCTTTCTCTCTCGCTTTTCTTCCTTTTATCATTATTTATTTTTTATGTACGAAACATTTTCCATAAGCTATCAAATTTACAGAACTATATCACTTTTGATGAATCAATTTAACCAAAATATATAATTTCCTTCCACCAGTGTTAAAACTACGTCTGTTGCAGCGCCACCAGTTTGTTTGTGGTCTCCCCCGGCTTCAACCACGGGGTGGAACAAGGCCTGAAGGTGAAGCTGAGCAGGTCAGTGGGCCTAGTCACCAAGATCTTCCCCCACACAGCACCCCAGTGCCAGGCCCTCACCATGGCCATCATGGACCCTTGGAGCAACACCCATCCCTCCGAGCTCAACGACATCCTCAGTAAGTCACCACTCACATCTTTTTTGCCTTGTACAAAT
>CP092869.1:5179754-5197490 GCA_030710605.1 Cordylochernes scorpioides | reverse complement strand
GTGGTAGATTCCCTGGCCTCAGGGAGGCTAAGAGCTCCAGACTTTGCCAGAGAGTCTGCCAGTTTATTTCCAGGAATTCCAACATGAGCTGGAAGCCATTGCACTGTGACAGAGCTGTTGGCTGGGAGTCAGTTTACAGACTTAGAGATGCTCTTGAGAAGAGCTTGTCCCTCCTGCTCTGTACCAGTCATGTGCAGCAGCAGATTTACAACTTAATTGATCATTCACTTCATTACTTCTTTATGGAAACATCAAAGCCAGTCCATGTTTATCACTTCTTCTTTTTTCTTATCTCCACTCAATCATATTAAGGCATCAAGCTTGTAAAGGTTGAGACTTTTGATGGTGTCTGCCGGGGATGAGTAGAGCTCATCAATGAAAGAGTCAATAATGTGTTTTGGGGTTGCAGGTTGACACTTAGTACATAGTGGGAATACCTTGCAACCAATGTTTATCACTTCCCACCCCCAATTAATATATACAGTTATCAGCGTCATGCACAATTCTTTCTTAATTCTGTCACCGTTTGCTTTTGGTTCAGTGGTAGAATGCTCGCCTGCCACGCGGGCGCCCTGGGTTCGATTCCCGGCCGATGCATTTTTTTTTTTTTTACAATTTTTAAAACTCATTTATATTATTAAAATATATGTGTTTTTCCTGTCTATGTACAGATTTATGGTCTATGTACACAAGTATACAAGTATGTATACAAGTTATTTGCAAATTGCGTGGCAAATTTGCCCTTTCGCTCGCAAGCAGCGGTGAAGATGGGAGGTAATATCAGCTGACCTAATGGACATGTAAAATGTGTTTTAACAGGACATTGAGAAAAATCTGGAAAAGATATTTTCGGATTTTTAGTCAAGAAAAATAAATTGACAGGTTCTGGGAAAAAAGTAGTTGTTTTTTATTCAGAAAATGATGATGACAATATTGCTGTATCATATTTGATTATCAGATACAAAATTATATCCGGAAAAATTCCAAAAAGCAGAGACCACGGGTGAAGCCAGTTCATTTCTAGTATGCAGGAACAAAATTCTAACAGAAAAACATTCATTCGAGCAGAAGACACAAAGCCAGATCATCTCTTTATAAAAATATCACTTCTCAGACTCAAAGTTTGGAGAGGGACGTTTCACAAGAGTGACATCCACGGCGCCATTTTATAATTGTAACGAATAGTATTTGAATAAAAGCATTTAATCGGGTACACCCCGGGCGTTGCCCGGGTCATTCGGCTAGTGGTATATAATAATCATTCATTGATTGGTGATGAAAACATTTGTCAGTTTGAATGACAACTTGGTACATGTTTGTTAAGCCTCATTTATTATAATAAATCTTAGTTGTCGTGTCCAATGAAGAGCCTAAGATGCCCTCATGCATCTCTATCACAGCAGTCGCAATGTTCACTATCTTGGATGTGTAAAGCTGCTGTTCTGGGTCCATGTCAATTTTATGTTGTTGTTGTCGTGTCCAATGAAGAGCCTCAGATGTCTCCATACATCTCTATCACAGCAGTCGCAATGTCCACTATCTTGGGTGTGTAAAGCTGCTGTTCTAGATCCATGTCAATTTTCTGTTGTTGTTGTGTCCAATGAAGAGCCTTTGATCTCTCCATATATCTCTATCACAGCAGTCGCAATGTCGTCTTTCTTGGATGTGTAAAGCTGCTGTTCTAGATACATGTCAATTTTATGTTGTTGTCGAGTCCAATGAAGAGCCTCAGATGTCTCCGTACATCTCTATCACAGCAATGTCCTTTATCTTGGGTGTGTAAAGCTGCTGTTCTGGGTCCATGTTGCTGAGTGTTTGAGTTATATGCCAAACTATTAGGAAATCAACACAAGGTAATAAGACCAAATCCAAATAAATGAATAGTGTGTGACGTTTCAGTAACAATGCTGTTGCCGAAACGTCACAGACTATTTATTTATTAGATTTGGTCTTATTACCTTGTGTTTATAATCTATAATCCAAATTGTTCCTTATCATCTTAGGAAATCAATTTTGAGGATAGATTTATTTAATACTATTTCTTTCTAATATATAAAAAAAGGTCACACTTTTTTTTTTTTTACAACCAAAAGTGACAGATTTTTGATAGCTACAGATTTTGAGAATTTCTTTTTTGTAACCAAAAATCTAATCCTTATATAAGTTATATGATAATTATTTCTTTATATATAACAATTAGCATCTTAGTTTATAAATTTAAAACCACAAAACATATACAAACTGAAACACAATATATGCCATACCAAAAACTACATATTAAAACCTATTTATTATTATTATACTTAATTTTCTTAAGACATTTAAATGACCTGATTTAAAATAATCTTTCATGGACAACTTTGAAACATTTTTATATTTGACTAAAATAGAAAATATAAATATCACAAGTTTTGTTAAATATTTTTAAAATTTATGTATGTGTGTGTATTTTAAAAAACACAAACAAAAATTTCTTGAAAAATGGGTTCATTATCACGATTTGCACTATTGACATTTACATTAATTCATTAATTTGTAGGCGAAAAAGATAATATTAAATTAATCCCGCACATGTTTAAAAACACTTATAAATAATATTAGGCTTTTTTGATAGCATAATTGTTAACGAGAAAGGTTTGTTTATATTTTTTGTTTTATTTTAAAAATAAGGCTTACCTTTGTTAAATCTGCCTTAGTTAATTTCTTTTCTTTAAAAAGTTTTGCATATTCATTTAATTCTAAAATGTGTAAAGTAGCCATTTGAAATTTCAATTTCAAACGAATTTATTCCATATTTTTTTTATTTATATTTAAAAAAAAACCAAGTAATGTAATTTCTAAGATTGGATACGATTTAGCATGGTTGCCAATTATTATTTATATTATATTTAAGTGGGAAAGAAACATTCCTGATAAATTATAAACATATTTTATTATAAAAAATAATTTTAAGAAGCCTTTTTTAATATGCTGAAATTTAAATTTTAAAAGGATATTGAATTTAAAAGTCACATTTATGACAAATATATTTTTGATTAGGGCGTACGTAAAAGGGATTTTTTTAATTAACATGATTGTGATACTATTCGTGAAGCAATTTTATATTTTTAAAATAATGATTGAATATCGTTTATATGACAAACACATTTGCCAGGACATTTCATTTATATGATATAAAAACATATTTTATCCTGAACACGAGCACATGATTTTTTTTTTTTTCACATTGAATGATATTGAAAATATATTGAATGATATGTGTCAGCATATATATTAGGAGAATAGATAAAAATAATTATGTTAAATATTATATTGTCATAATCATTTTTACTATTGATTTACATTTGGCAAATTAAAAATTTATTGATGAAATTTTATTTTTAGTTTTATTATAAGGTGAAATCTTTATAAGGCTTAAAACGTGTCTGTTTTCTAGATAGGTTTATGAAACAGGCTAATATTATAGTATTATTAAAATAATGTATTATAATATTTATAAACATATATCTATATATATATATATAATTGAATGTCTGTCTGTACTCTATAGATTCAAAAACCATACATCCAATCGCCGTGAAATTTTGGGATATTATTAGGTATATCCCCCGGGAAGGTTTTCGAAAAATAATTTCTTGAATATTTTGAATATCCTTAGAGTTATTTGCAGATTTGTAGATTTAACTCGCAAGCAGCGCCCCCTAGCGGAGGATAACAAGTTTTTTTATCTATAAGTTTTATTATCACTAAGTTTATTATCTTAAAGATTATTTATCAAAAGTAAGATTTATCTACCTATTAATTACGCACAATTCAAAGTTAGTTTTATCATTCATCTACAATATATATATTGGGAGAATAGATAAAATGATGTTTTGTAATGTAGAAAATTAAGAAAGACAAAATTCAGGATGACACAGCAATTTATTTGAGACAAGAATAATGATACAATTCCAAGGCATGATACTATTCCTTTAACTTCCAATTACCGAGGGAACCAATTAATATTGATTTTATTCAACTAATCGAGTATTTTTCAAGGGAAGGGGAAAAAATGTTCACTTTATCGAGAGATTCAAATTTACGAGTTTCAAATTATCAAACTATATCTTTTTTTTTTTAAGTTTATAGAGAATTGTTTTTAAAAATGTTTGTTAGACAAACCTTTACTTGGGTAAAAACGGGCGAAGCCGGGTACATCCGCTAGTATGATATAAAAACATATTTTATCCTGAACACGAGCACATGAGCTTTTTTTTTTTCACATTGGATGATATGTGTCATCATATATATTAGGAGAATAGATAAAAATAATCATGTTAAATATTATATTGTCATAATCATTTTTACTATTGATTTACATTTGGCAAATTAAAAATTAATTGATGAAATTTTATTTTTAGTTTTATTAAGGTGAAATATTTATAAGGCTTAAAACGTGTCTGTTTTCTAGATAGGTTTATGAAACAGGCTAATATTATAGTATTATTAAAATAATGTATTATAATATTTATAAACATATATATATATTAAGAAAAAGGCATCTCCTTATCGTGCAACTGAAAGTTGCTGATGGCTGGCGCCATCTATCGGAATAAATATCAACTATTCTCGTTGATTTTTAATTATTCCAGAATTGGCCAAATACCCATTCTTGATTAATCAAGAAAAGCTAACCACGGACGCGTTTCGGGCTGTTGGCCCTCATCAGCGTGGTGCAAGCTGTACCTCAACGACCTTATCCCAGTACAATGTTACATTTGTACTATTTTTTCATATATATATATATATATATATATATTTCAGTAATGCATATTAGCAAAATAAGCTATTTAGTCTGATATTTGGATATTTTTAAAATTATGGTATGTAATTATTTTAAGATCTAACTGTACAATTTTTATATTAAAAGTTTAAATTAGTTATGGTTTAATTTTCTGTGTGTTTTGAATATAGGGCTTTCTGATACCCTATAATTTAAAACTAAATTTTCAACTATACATCTACTTGATAAACTTATAATTTTTTGATGCATTAGCGCGTCATCTGTTATGAAAATTCGAAACTATTATAGACGCATATGATTCTTTTAAAAATAACACAATTTCATGTAATTCTACCCCTATAGTATCTTTTATCATTTAAGTATTGTATTCCAAAGAAACTCCTATCTCCAATCATGTAATTAGCATCTTTATTGAAAATTAGATTCTCTATATACGTCGATTCATAATTATGTAAATATATTATTTGTAATTCTCTTTACCATAGCAATGTAAATATCATATGTGTATATAATCTTGCCTGCCATAGGTGCCGTGTTTGTATCGTTTATTTCTGCCTGTCGAAGGGTTCTCACCCGAAAGCTTGCGTATATAAAAAACCGTTTAAGATACTTGTCTTCTTTTATTTTATAGATTGTAATATAATAGCTCTAAGAAGAATCTCTTATTCTTACTGCCCTTACTGCAATGGAAAAATTAATGGGAGGGCCTGGCTCATCAGTGGTGAACCCTCCCAGCGGTTGGTAGAATAAGCAGGCGAAACCGCTGGGAGGGTTCACCACTGATGAGCCAGGCCCTTCCATTAATTTTTCCATTGCAGTAAGGGCAGTAGAAATTGTGTTATTTTTAAAAGAATCATACGCGTCTATAATAGTTTTGAATTATATATTTTTTATTAGTTTTAATGGGAAAGAGTTAAAAATGGACTTAGAACTTCCTTTTTATAGATTTATGTCTTGGCTTCGCTCTTTTCATTGAATATTTCACTCAAAGAATCTTCTTCTTGTCTATTAAAAATGATGGTCTTGCTTCGCCAGTGTTTTCTGTTCAAGTGAATGATCCCGAAAGAATACCCACCACTCACATTATTCTATATATAATGACCTGGGTTGATCTTTAGAACCAGCACCAAATAAAGTTTTTTGAACTCCTGGTTCCAAAATAACTGTATTAGGTACTGCTCAAAAAGAGCAACATAGCTTATGATATTTACATCAATGAATAATATGTGAAGGTTATTCACATATTAAAACACAGTGTCCAAAGTGGGATTCGATCCCAGTTCATGGCTGTCGGGAATCGAGGGTTTTAACCACTCGTCCACCTAAACACAAGATTATTCTTGCCAAGTTCCTCAACACAGTCATCGCTGGGGACACAGATTCCATAACTCGCAAGGGCCTTTCTGAACTCAAGACGATTCTAAGCTCTTGATATGATCCAGACGTCCCTTCAGAGAAGGCCTCGTCTGGTGTATATATTTCTCTACTATTTAAACTCTGCAAACCCTCTCTTGACCATTGACTAGATGTCAATAAACCATTTTTAATTGTCACTTGTCACTTCTATCTATTTTGAACTGTAAATGGAACTATATTTAGAGATTTATTTAGATACTAGCAAGGGTACCTGAGTGAAAGTTAGCATAATGAATATTTGATTATATATTTTTTCCATAGAAACATCCACTCTCTACTGATCCTATTTTTATGAAGATAATGTTTGTTACTTTTCTCTCCGACAAAACTATTAAGTAAACCATTGAAACATTTTGCATGTTGAGGCTGAATATATTAAAATGAAACAATAAACAAAATATTTAACACATTTTGGGATTATAAAATTATGATAGAATTATTATATACTTGACACTTATATAATGACCTAGCCTTTCCCAGCTTCTTCCCAAGTGAATGTTTACTGGGCAAATATAGCTTTAATATATGTTATTTATTATAAATATATCTCACTATCTCACACTCCCTCTCTAATTTTTACTCATGATGATTTCAATTAATGTATTATTAACTCTAGCATCAATTTGTAATTCATTTTCAAAAATTCATTTTTAAAAATTATTCCCCAATTTAGAGTAATCCCTATATATAGTCACGACCGTCTTTCCTCATCGCTGTCCACAATTCCTCATGTCACGGATGCGTGCGCATCATCATTATGATCATTATCATTATCTAATGATAATAATAATAATAATTATTATTATATTATTATTATTATTATTATATATAGTCACGACCGTCTTTCCTCAATTCCTCATGTCATGGATGCGCGCGCATCATCATTATGATCATTATCTTCTATAGAAGCTTCTATCTTTATAATTATGTATATTTACAAAAAGTCAATTCGCTCGGGCCTCTAGCGGTGAAAATGAGGGGTAATACCAGCTGACCTAATGTACATGTAAAGTTTGGAGCGGGACGTTTCACAAGAGTGACATCCACGGCTCCAATTTATAATTGTAACAAATAGTATTTGAATAAAAACATTCAATCGGGTAAAACACGGGCGTTGCCCGGGCCATTCGTCTAGTAATATATATGATACACACAAATATAATAAATAAAATTTGTTAAGAAATTCTTGTTGGGTAAACAATCACTCAGAGAGAACTCAGAGGATGTTGGGTAATACAGTAGAATATGGATAATTCAAAGGTCTTTAATTCGAATATTTATCTTGGTCCCTAGAATTTCCTATAAATAGATTTTCCGTTTTTAATTCGAATTTTTGAATAATTCGAAATTATTTTTTGATCACTTGATCTTCGAATTATCCAAGTTCAACTATAATTGTAAGAAAATTATTTAATTTAAAAAACAACATTTTAATACCCTCGGATGTCAGTCAGGAGCGGTCTCCCTCAGAACTGCTACAGTGAATACCTTCAGCTTTTTATAGCCAACACCAGTCCTAACCTACCGTGAAGGTTGAATTGTCCTTAGAAAAAGGTGGAAAAAACTATAATAAAATAGTAAATAAAGGGTAGATAAAATGTAGGGGAATATATATATAGTTGTGTATGTGTACAAATTTCTTTAGCAAGGAAGGTTTCCCCACCTTGAGAGAGTCCAGACAAGGTCTTCACTCCTCAGTTCCACGCCGAGGAAGTACCTATAGATGCGTGTCTTGGATTGTCCATAGATCATTATTGTTTTCAACCTTCATGACCTGGTGTAATCTTACCCATGGGATAATAAATACAACAACAACAACAAAACAGCTTTATTAGGGCATCTTGCCCTGTACGGATTCTCCGTGGAGTTACAGACAATATTAACCATAAGAGAACAGGTGAAAATATAGTATTTACAGTCAAGGTATGTCAAACAGGGTGACTTTTTATTGTGCCCCTGTTCTTCTCTCTTCCATGAGTGCAATTTTATTCCCAACCGCTTTTTGAAAGTTGAACAGTTCAATTGCCCAACTTTTCTTATCTGAAACAGTTTTTATTAGCTTTATTGAGTTCAAATGCGGTCTAGGAAGACTTTTCAGGATCTTTTTTCTCTCTCCTTCCAGATCCCCGCATTCAGCAATAAAATGGTATATTTCATCAGTTATCTGACTTCCACATAACCCACAGTACAAATCTTCTTTCTTAATTGCGTAAATATGATTTTCTTTGATCATTGTTGACATTAATCTGATCTGTGCAATAAAACTCACTAAAGCTGAAGACAGATTGCATGAAAAGTAATTTTCTGGAATAAATGAATCATAAAGTAACCTATAGTTTGAGTATGTTTTCGTAAGAGATAATTTTGCCAGATCTTGCTGCAATAGCTGTTCAATTTTTATTTTTAGTATATTCGGAAGTTCGATCTGTATGTCATCATAATTTAACCTATAGTTTAGCCATGTGAGTCCACAATGATTGATGATATCCATAATATTCTTACAGAATCCTATAGGTTTTTTTGTCATTAAGGAAATTTTCTTCAATCTATTCCAGCATAGCTTAGGTAGTCTATTGTCTTCCATTTTTTGTAATCTAATGAAATATTTCAAAATTAATTTGATCGTTGTAAAAGTCAAAGATATTCTGCCTGTTTCCAGCCTTACAATGTACCCTGGTATATATCTTGGTAGATTCAGAAAATTTTTGATAAACGTATTCTGTAATTGGTCTATAATATCCGTATTGTCCCAAGCCCACACAGGGGCCGCATAGAGCAGTATTGATTTAATTACTGAGTCAAATAGATTCAGAGCAACTTTTAATGAGTTAATTTTTTCTTTTTTTATCAGTCTAATAGTTGCATTTATTGCCGTATTTGCTTTGGCTTTATAAAAGAGGGCTACCTTTTTACTATTAATAGTGGAAGTGATTGGATATCCCAGATATGTAATATTGGACGCAACAGTCAGTGGGGTGTCACCCCAGTACCAGTTTTCGTGTCTTGCCGGTCTTCCTCCATTTCTGAATACTATTAATCTGGACTTATTTTCATTTAAAACTAATTTGTTCTTATCCAGGTAAGACTTTAGTAAATTGATTTTAATTTGAAGATTAATTTTCGATTCTCCAATTATGGCTATGTCATCCGCATACATAAGTAGGTGTAAAACGCCAAAATCAGGGAGATGAAATCCTGTAAGTGCTGAGTTATTATAAAGTTCTATTAGGTCGGCCATATATAGTATAAATAAAAGTGGGGAAAGTGATTCTCCCTGCAACACTCCAGAATTAATTTTCACATTATTTGAATATTGTCCTTTCCATCGGATAGTGATCTTAGCTTCTTGGTAAAAGTTTTTTATCAGCATTACAAATTTATTGCTAATGCCCATTTTATGCAATTTTTGCCAAAGTAAATCATGTGGGACTGTGTCGAAAGCTTTAGTCAAATCGACGAAGAAGACATATAGCTTGCCTCGTTTTCTTCTCAGAGATAATTGGATGAGTGAATTCAGTAGTATTATGTGGTCAGTGCATGATCGGTTCTTACGGAAACCTGCTTGGTTTTCTAAAATAATCACTCTTTTTTCTATCCAGTTGTTTAATCTGTTTCTTAGTATTGTAGTAAATAATTTAGATATATTACTGCAGAGGGCAATCCCTCTGTAATTTGTTGGGTTATTCTTATCACCGCTTTTATATATAGGGTGTACTATTGAGTTCGTCCAGAGTTGCGGGTATTTTTCTGTGGACATTATTTTGTTGAATAAGTTTTTCAATTTATTTAAAGTCGGTATTGGTAAATTCTTTAGCAACTCATTTGGTATACCATCGAGTCCCACTGCTTTGCCGTTCGCTAGTTTTTTTACTACATCATGGATCTCTTCAAGGGTTATTTCCGCGTCTAAATCTGGATCTTTCCAACCGATCATCTGGTTTACCGTAAAAGTAGCTTCTTTATTTTCTTTGTTCAGTAAATTTTTATAAAATAAAAACCATTCTTTTATATCAATCTCACCTTGTATTATTGTTTTTTTTCTGAAGGATGCAATGGCATTCCAGAAGGATTTGGGATCTTTGGCGTTCTTTATCCTTTCATTCTTGTCCTTATTGAATTCATCTCTTTTTCTTTGCAGGAGCTTAAAATATTCCCTCCTAGCCTCAATATATTTTTGGCGGTCGTGTATGTTATTTGAGTTCCTACATCTTTGTAAACTTACTTTGGTCGTTTTTTTTCATAATATAGCAATCTTTGTCATACCAAGGTTTTGAAAGTTGGTGTCGTCGTTTAGCAAATTTAATTATATTTGCCGATTCCATTGCCGTGTAGATCTGTTTAGTAAAATTTGCTGTTTCTGTGTTAATATCGGTTTCATTTCCAACTTCAATATCACTTAAATTATGTTTTAGCATCTCCACATTTTCTTTCGTCCAAATGAATTTTCGTGTTAGTATTTCATTTTTGTACGAGGATTTAATAGCTTCATACCCAGTATTAATTTGTAAAACAATTGGTAAGTGGTCTGAATATGAAAGTTCTTCGATCCACATATCCGATATGATCTGTGTTAAACCGTGTGTGTACATGAAATAATCCAAAACCGATGAACCTCTTTCTGAAATAAAAGTGAATGAGCCGTGCGTGTCACCCTTAGTTCTTCCATTAGCTATTGTTATAGAATTTGAATCAGTGAAGGAAATTAGTTTTTCAGATAGTTTCGAAGATATTAGGTCTTTAGATTTCCTATATTTGTTGAGGGGTGAATTTAGTTTCAGTGGGTTATGGAAGCCTCCAGCATTGCCTATTCTAATATTGATGTCACCAGCTATTAGCACTTCGTTACCTTCACTCATGTGATAATCAATATGCCTAAGTAAATTTGTTAAATTTTGTTCTTGTAATGCATTAGGAGGTAAATAAGCAAACAGCAAACATATACTCTCGGTGGTTTTGTCTAGAAATTTGTGTGTCAAGACAGATATCCAGTAAGGGTTTGTTTCGATTTTTCTAACCGTATGTTGGAAGTTTTTTTTTATTCCAATCAGAATTCCCCCCGAGCCCCTTCCCTTTAGTTCTGTCATCATTGCTGGGCTTTGAATTATGTAATATTCATCAGTTAACAATTCAATAACACCAGTGATCCATGTTTCATTTAGTGCAAAAAGTTCGTATTTTTTTAGGTATTCAACGAGTGGAAATATTGATGTTATTCTATTGAATCCATTTATATTCCATTGTAATATTTTAATTTTAGTATCTATATGTTTGGCCTGAGTTACTTGTTTGTCTTTTATTGCCGATTCACAGTTTTTTCGTATGTGTATACCTAATTTTAGTTGTATTTCTATCTGATATATTTTCCATAACCTTTGAGTTTTTTAATTTTAGAAGTTTTAGCCGTGAGTGTTTTATCATAAAGTGGCTGTATGGACATTGTATTAGAGATCTGTTTATCAATGGGTTGACTATTTACAAGTGATTGTTTCCTATCTGCCTGCTACAATGAATGTCCATTGGCATCTACAATTTGTCCATCACAGACCTTATATGCTATGCCATTAATTATTAACTTATTGTCCCTTAGCTTAGCTAGAGTACCTTTTTCGACGAGTTCTCTTCTTTTGACATTCAGAACGCGTCGTTGTTCTCTCATCTTCATACTATAGTCCTTCGATAGTGAAATCTTAGTTCCTCTTAGATTGAAAGCAGCTTTGAATAGAGTTGTTCTATCGTTTTGTTCTGGGACTTCAACCAGGATCGGTGCACCAGGTTTTCTGGATACTCGGTGGCATCGCGTGATGTTTATCTTCTCCGTTGTCCGCATATTTTCTTCGATAACCCTCCGTATCCGTTCTCGGCAGTCCTCGTTAATGTCTTGTTCTATTCCGTAAAAAATAAGGTTCCTTTCTCTGCTCTTTGCATCCAAGTATTCAAGCTGGTCTTCTAAGTCTTTTATTTTTTGGAGTTTTGAGAGAGTGCTGCCTTTGTAACGGCAGAAGATTCCTCTAATTGTTGCAGTCTTTGATTTATATTTTCTACTCTATCGTCGATTGCCGAAAGACGGGATTCCAGCCTCTCACCCCAGTTATCCAGCCTTTTGGTGAGTGCATTTATCAGATCTTTGATCTCTTTATCCCTATCTAAGCTTGTTTCCAACGTCGTTTGTTTGGACATCCTAGGGCCTGGATTTTGTTCAATACCAGCTAATATTAAGAGCATTAAAACTACACATATAAGGAGAAAGTTTCGGAAATATTTTGAAAGTGAAATATTGACGCGTGATAAGCAAATCTTTTTGCCGCCGTATGTATCCGGCTTGAAAGTATGTAAATTTAACTCAGAATTCTTGTCTAATAGACATAAAATTATGATGGTAAGATATATTGGATATGAAGGTTTCATTTCAGATATATTGAGTTTGAACTTTAGCAAAAATAGAGGAAATATTTTAGTAAGACAGTTCACTTACCGAGAGCGACGTTGCTTGCAGCCTATTCGTGCCGCCTCCTAGCGGAGAATCCGGATAATAAATAAAAAAAAAAACCTCAGATGAAAATTGACTTAAGCAAATCCCGGGCATTGCTAGATCATTCACGGCTAGTTAAGAATAATCCTTTATATATCTTTAAAAATGAAATCCAAAATCGATGTTTGTTATCGCGTTGCGCAAAATCTACAGAATAAATCTTTATGAAATTTCGCATGTAGGTAGCTGAAGATTTCGCTTAACATATAGGCTATTCAAAAAACTAAAAAGGTTTATGTGCTTTTTTTAAAAAATAAAAAACCAAAAATCGTTAGTTCCAGCCTTTACCGCTTGGGCGCAGCACTGGTCGCGACGATAAATGAATTTGATTGGTTAATAATTAACACGTGGTTTGTTTACACAATGAATGTTAGTTTGTTCACACGATGAATGTTTTTAAAAGGTAAGATTATCCAATCGCCGTGAAACTTTAGGAAGTTATTTACTATACTACTGGGAAGATTTCTGGTTTAAATTTGATTTGAAATAAATATTCTTTGCAATTTTTCATTTGCAAATTTTCTACTTTCACTCGCAAGCAGCGCCTCTAGCGGCGTCTGGTGAAATTATATTTATAAATTGTAACAATGCTTAAAATGTTTTCCAAGTATAATAAATTTAATTGAGAATTTAGTAATATAATATTCCAATGACGTAAAAAATACTTGGCATTTCAATATTAATATATATTTAAAGAAAAAATTGTAACGTTTTTGTGATAAATGTTAAAATGTAATGTTAAAATATATTTTTAGATTGTTAATTTAATTTGCTGTTGTTTTATAAAAATGATGATGCAACTTTAATTGTTGTTGTGAAAATATCTTTATTTACGGAGCTGCTAACCATAATAAATTATTTTTGAGCCCCTAATTGTTGTTGTTTATTATCGTTTGTTTATATAAAAAAATTACATTGTATGTGATGATGATAACAAAAATGAAATTTTAAATTAATATATATAATTCATTGAAAAAAAGAAATAATTAATTATCAAATTCACAAAAGTGACAATATCTTATTTAAAATATAATAAATGTTTTCAAAAAATAATGTATTTCAAAAATATATTTAAACGCATATAACAATATTTATATTTATATACGTTTATAAATCAATATATAGGTGGATTGGATGTTTTCTAGAATCGTTTTAACAAATGTTCGTTAGGCAAACTTTTACTCGGATAAAAACTGTGCGAAGCCGGGTATATTCGCTAAATACAGTTATTTACAAATCTTCGTTTGTGGCAAGATACTATTCCTTCAACTTCAAATTACCGAGTGGACCAATTAATACTGATTTTTTTCAACTTATCGAGTATTTTTCAAGGGACCGGGAAAAAATTATCGAGAGTGTAGACAAGTATAGATTCAGTAGGGATTGGATGTTTGCTAGAATCGTTTTAACAAATGTTTTTTAAGGAATAACTCTTATCATGACCAATTTAGTATGAAGTAAGGAATAAAGAGTAGCTTCTATATATGTTTGTTAAGCAAACCTTTACTCGGGTAAAAATCGGGCGAAGCCGGGAACATATATATATATATATATATATGTTGTCGGCTATGCACCTCCTCAATATGTAACTAATCTCGCTGAAATTTGAACAGGACAGAGAGTTAAATCTGGAAGAGTTTTTTTTGTCGCACTTTAACCAAGAAAAATTATATTTAACCAAGTACTGAGCAACAATATTTTTTAGTCAGAAATGATGATGACAGTATTACCGTATCATGCTTGATTGCATTAAAAAATTCTTTTGGGGAATATTCACTAAAGCAGACCACGGGCGAAGCCAGATAATGATTAATAGTAGGCAGGAACAAAATTCTACCAGCGATACATTCACTCGAGCAGAAGACACACGAAGTCAGGTCATCTCTATATATAAAATATCGTTTCTCGGCCTTTTGGCTAAGATCATGTAGTATATCTCTAGATATTTTTATTTGTGTATATCTTTTTAAAAATCTATTCAGTAGAGAGAGTGGATATGTTTGCTCGAAAAATAAATTTCATATATTATATAAATATATGACGTAACGAATTATATTATCATTATTATCATAATATTCTGTGTGTTCCCGAATATTATTATCAATAATATTCGTTAGGCAAACTTTCACTCCCGGGCGAAGCCGGGTACACATCTGCTAGTAATTCTATATATGTAAATGATCAAATTTGTTAAACATTGTTTTTGACTAAATATCTACTCCAGAATAATCTTTATATATTTTAATATTTCTTCTCGTCACAAATATTATCTTTAATGTGAAAATGTTACAAAAGTGAATTTGTACTTGGATCAGGTGGAGACATTAAGAAAAAATACATTTCCTGATCGTGGCAACTAAAAGTTGCTGATGGCTTCTGCCATCTATCAGAATAAATATTTGTAATAAGTATTTGGCCAATTCTGGGATAATTAAAAATAAACGATTAGTTAATATTTATTCCGATATGTGGCACAAGCCATCAGCAACTTTTAGTTGCACGATCAGGAAATGCCCTTTTTCTAAAATTATCTTTAATATCTATGAGAAAAATAAAATTTTATTTTTTCCCTCGAATTAAATAATAAAATTACTGTGAATTTATTCTTTTAAAGATAAAAATGAATCGTTTTACTATTCTCCAACAAAACTACTGAAAAAAAAATTATTCAATTTTTTAGAATATTTTCAAAATGTGTCATATTTTCAATATTAAAACTATGACCCATTTGATCAAAACATTCACATATAGACGAATGAATAGAGCGTAACGCCCAGGTTTCACCTGAGTGAGTTTTAATTTGAGTTGATATGTGTAAAAAATTAAATCATCCTCATTCAGCAATAGAACGTTAAAAAAATATTTTGCCCATTGTGTCAAGTCGGTTTAGGATTTCATGTATTTGGTGGGTTAGGTATATTTTCCCTTCTCTATTGCCTGTAGGGATGATTTAGAGTCTGTTAAGATAATAATTCCTCGGGTTTTGGCATGACGAGATATGGTAGACATCAAATTCAGAAGAGGACATCCATACTGACAAGGCACCTCAGTTGGCCGGACCCGATTGATCTGCTCTATGGACAAGACACCACCACGTTAAAAAAAAAACGGATTAAGTCTGAAATTACCAATCAAATCAAGATACTCCGAGTCTCTTTCTCTGTTAACAAAAGAATAAAAAAAAACAAGCTCGATTTTTCAAGTCACATAAAGGATATCTTAGTTCAATGTACAAGCACGAATGTTTCTTTAAAAGAAAAAATAAACTTCTACTATCCTTACTGCGATAAAAAAAAAATTGATGAAAGCTTTAGGAGATAAAGCTCCTTCTATTAGAGAGTTTTCAATTGGTTTGAAAAGAATTTAAATTTGGAAAAACCTACCTTGAAGATGAACCTCGTTCAGGTCGACCACCAACAGCAGTGACCCAAGAAAAAATTGAACTGGTAAGATTTTTACTTAGAGATCGAATAATTACGTATCAGCAGTTAGAGAACAGTGTAGGCATTGGATCGGCAGCAATCAACACCATCATTAATGATCATTTAAAATACAGAAAACTTGTTAGTAGATAGGTACCTCACAGCTTGACTGAAGACCATAAAACTTGGTTGCGTTAAATGGTGTAATTTCATGTTGAAAATTTTTGATGAAGGCAAATAAAAGGCTGTTTTTAATATTATTACAGGTGACGAAACTTGGATTTGCAATTTTTATCCAGAAACAAAACGGAAATATACTCTTTGGTGCTCTTCAAAATCACCTCCTCCTAAGAAAGTTCGCAGAGCTCGAAGTGTTGGAAAACGAATGGTCGCTAGTTTTTTTTTTTAAGAAAAAGTGGTTTCATTGATATTGTGAAGTTAGAAGATCGAAAAATACAGTTGATAGTGACTGGTATACAACAAAATGCCTTCCATCAGTATTTGAAAAAAATCAACCAAAGCAGACCAAGAGCTCAACTTAGAGGAGCCCTTCTTCACCATGACAATGCAAGACTGCACACCTCAGCCCAAACATTAGACTGTTTAGCCAACTCTGATGTCAAATTATTCACTCATTCACCATATTCACCAGACCTAGCACCTTGTGACTTTTTTTATTTCCAAAAGTTAAGTTATTGTTGAAAGGGATAAAATTTGACACTGATGATGAAGTACTGCAAGCCTTTATCAATGCCGTAAATTCCATCCCCGAAGATGACTGGTGTAAGTGCTTCGATAATTGGTTTTCACGGATGAAATCTTGCATAGGTGCTAAGGGTGAATACTTTGAGAAATTCTGAAAATTTGAAAGTTGCAGCTTTAATAAAAATAAATGATTGCAAAACCTTTGGAGTAATCCTTGTATTATGCTAGCTCTCATGGTTTTAACTCATGAAACCTTGTAGGTTTTTGGTTAAATGTTATGTTTATTCAATTTTTAAATTTGTATTTCTCTCTACTTTTTCTGAATTAAACCTTGTGAATAAAATTTTATTTTCTTAAAATTAAAGATACTTCGACCAGTAAGTATTTTTATTACCTCGACTTTCGACAAAAATCTTTGGCCTCGTCAGGAGCAAACAAAAATTAAAACATTTGGTAAGGCTAATTTTAACGCCTTGCCAAATGTTTTAATTTTTGTTTGCTCCTGACGAGGACAAAAGATTATTGACAAAACGTCGAGATAATAAAAAGATTTGCTGGCCGAAGTATCTTTAATTTTAAGAACTATAAATTACGGCCAGACAACCTCTATCTTTGCGATATAATTTTATTAGCGAATAACGAGTGATAATCTTCTCGGTATTGTTTATGCGATAAAACAGAATAAGAGAAGAAAAGTTTCTTTATTAGACAAATTATAATGTCTAATTTGTCTAATAAAGAAACTTTTCTTCTCTTATTCTGTTTTATCGCATATAATTTTATCATTTAAAATATCTCAATGCATTTTTTTTTGTAAAATTAATCTGTAGATTTTCATCATAAGATGTTCATATTTTCTGGCAGACATTACATGTATG
>CP092869.1:5100391-5179654 GCA_030710605.1 Cordylochernes scorpioides | reverse complement strand
CCAACTAGATGAAAGAGACCTCCTCCATACCATCAAAACCCAATGCCTGCAGGAATGGAAATCTAATGCTGCACATGACTGGTACAGAGCAGGAGGGACAAGCACCGGTTCTGTCCTCCCAAGAGAACAACAGTCTTTGATTTCCAGGCTTGGGTCTGGTCATCTACGGACAATCTTCTCACTTATTCTTTCTTATCTCCACTCAATCATATTAGGGTATTAAGCTGTGACCCTTGATGGTGCCTGTTTGACAACCATCATGACTGGGTGAAGTAGAATGCGTCTGCCTTTGTCATTAAGACTGGGAGCACTACTCAGTGGCAGGTCGACTTAGCTCCAAAAGAAATGGCTGCCTCTGACATGAGGAACAGACGCCATGTGCAGCCGTTCCTAACATGGAGTACAAATGCTGCTCATCCTGTTTTCCTAGATCAGGAGCCCTTACAGGGTACTATCAGCTGAGCCCAGGTTTTTTACCGAGCTTGTTACTGCTCCCCCTCCTCCTTTTTCATCCAGGCTTGGGACTGGCAAAGGCAGAGTTGTCTACGGACAATGACTTTCCAGAATGGTTGCAAGGTTTTCCCACTATGTACTAAGTGTCAACCTACAACCCCAAAACACATTATTGACTGTATTGATTCATCCATTGATGAGCTCTACTCATCCCCAGCAGACACCATCAGCAAGCTCTACAAGCTTGATACCCTAATATGATTGTTGAGTGGAAATAAGAAAGAAGAAAAAAAACAATGAAGTAATCAAAAGATACTGAAAGCTTGCAGGACTTGTATACCAGGGACCATTGGGGGACTATCTAATGACCATACTTGAAGGATACACTTTGAATAATAAGGGGTCGGTGGAAGGGTGGATAAACATGTAGAAAGTAGTTTGACTTTGCACCACTTTATCATGTAGGATCATTCCAGTTCTGTACACACTACATTCTCTGAGATATCAAATCTTGTTCTACCTCTCTCTTTATTTAAAGTTTTTATCCCTAGTACACTGGTACAGGCCATGATAATCATGGTGGGCAGAAGTTGGCCACTGCTTTTACTGTAAATGCACCACATGTCTATACATGAAAAAAAAATGAAAGAAAAAAATAAAAAGATAAAAAAATATCAGGGAACAGGCTAAATCAATGTTTAGTTGATTTCTTTTCCACCAGATGGCGCTCTGCCTTCTGTAAAGCACATGTGCTTCTGGTCAGGATATGCCATTTTTATTTTTGATGCCTATACATGTGAAAAGCAGTTTGGCTTTTGCACTTACAAATAATTCCTGAGCCCCGTTTGGTTACTTGCATTCTCTGGTGGGGTTGGACTTTTGCAAGAATCAGGGTCCATTGGAGCTTATTTACCAGGGACCATATTATTATCATTTGTGCCATTTTCTAGAGAGCTTCTAGATGTTGTCAGGAGGGAACTTGGCCTGGCACATACTCTTACAAGGACTATCACAAATCACAGAATTGTCTCAGACAGATGGCTATGTGGGAGAGCAGCATATTGAATACATTCGTAGGGGGGGTCGGTGGAAGGATGGTCTAAACTGTTGGTTTTCGACCACTACGACCTGGGTTCGATTCCCGCATCGGGCACTTTTTATGATTAAAAAAAAAAAAAAATGCTCCAATGGCCCCCGATTTTTGCAAAAGTCCAACCCCACCAGCGAGTGCAAGTAACTAAACGGGGCTCTGGCACATTTGTAAGTGCAAAGTCGTACTGCTTTTCACATGTGTAGATATGTGGTGCACTTGCAGTAAAAGCAGTCACCTACTTCTACCCACCATGATTATCATGGCCTGTACCATGTGTACTAGGGATAAACAAAAAAAAAATACATTCGTAGGTCCTCTTATGTTTCTTACTAAAGCATTGTCCAACAGTCGCACACATTTCAACAATCACTAAACTCTAATATATGGCAAATAATAAAAGTGTGCTGTTCTCACAGTACTATAACATTTATCAACACAGAATATAAGGAATAAATATAATTTTAAATAGTTGTCTTTTTCTTTCTTATCTTCACTCAATCATATTAGGGTAACAAGCTTGTAGAGTGTCTGCTGGGGATAAGTAGAGCTCATCAATGGATGAGTCAATACAGTCAATAATGTGGTTTGAGGTTGCTGGTTGACATTCAGTACATAGTGGGAAAAGTTGTTTTTAAATTGAATGATTTAAAAAAAAATGAAGAATATATAAAAGTATAATGGTAAACACAAGGTAATAAGACCAAATCCAAATAAATAAATAGTGTGTGACGTTTTGGTAACAGCGTTGTTACCATCTACAGACAAAAGTACTGAATGAGAAATTTTACCACAGCATGTTTTAAATAGTTACTGTTATCAAGCGTGGTATCAAAACTTGCTGTGGTAAAATTTCTCATTCAATACTTTTGTCTGAAGATGGTAACAAGGTTATTACCAAAACGTCACACACTATTTATTTATTACCTTGTTTATTGATTACCTTGTGTTTATTATCTATTATCCAAATTGTGCCTGTATAAAGGTGAAATTGTACTGGGATAAATAGGCATCTCCAGTGTTAGTTATTATTAGTTTTGTGCTCTTGTAGAAGGGGGCAGAGATGCCTTGAGATTAATGAAAAAGAAACTCCAGAAAAACCTGTTGTATTGTTTATATCCAAGATATATTCAAACTTGTGCTGTCTGTCAGAATAAATTATAAATAATGATTAGCTAATCATCTAACTTTAATTCAACACTTCCTTTAAATTCAACTGAAAGATCCCTTGGGGTGTTGAATTAAAGAGGTTCAACTGTATTTGGATTTGATCTTTTATTACCTTGTGTGATCAAGTAATGTTGATTTTTTTTTAAATTAATATTTAGTTGCATAATCAGAAAAAATGCCAGAAAATTAAAAAAAATAATTTAAAAGATATCCAAGAATCAATCTTATATGTAATATAGAACTTCATTGCAACCATCTCATGGCCATTACACGCTGATTATTGTTACATGATAGTAGAGACCCAATCAGCATGATATGCCATAACCTACATTTAAACATTAAGAAGAGGCTCATATTATAATAGATTAAATACACTCATGGACTTAAGGAAGTTGTACCTTTTAGCATGTATATCGGGACAATAACTCTGAAAGATATTACAGTGACAGATAAAGCATAAAGCACAATTTGGATTATAGATTATAATAAAAGAAAATAAGACCTAATCCAAATAATTTATTAGTGTGTGACGTTTCGGCAACAACATTGTCACCATCATCAGACAATTCATTTTTCTTTTGTCTGATGATGGTAACAATGTTGTTGCCGAAATGTCACACACTAATTATTTGGATTAGGTCTTATTTTCTTTTATATTACAATGACCTTTATTAAAGACACACGGATAACCAAGTGTGAACACCTCTGTCTCCTTCAAAAATAAACATATATATAGAGGAGAGAACATCAAATACTTCAAGTTTTGTCCATAAGTCATCAAAAATTACCTCTTTAGACTTCAATGTGGCGATAAAAAAAAGATGAGTTGATAGAGAAGCCTTTGTTCATCAGTAGTGAACCCTCTCAGTGGTTGCATTAAACTATTTTCATATTGTATTGGATTGTTTTATATGGTCTATAATTTCATTGGAAGAAATCTTGGGAGTATTTAGGGAATCTATGGACCCTATACATTATAGCATAATAGTAGCAGTATACACCTATCCCCCGATTTACACGATATTTGTTTTACACATTTTCGCTTTTACACGGTTTTCCAAATAAGTTTTTTTTTTTATTGCACTATATTAAATGCTACTGTGATTGAACACATGCGCTGTGTACACATCTCACGTGGAATCCCGAGCTTATGTGCTGACTTGCTGCACACGCACACTGTGTCTGTATTTCTTCGCAATTAAAAATTTCATGAAAATTTATAATTTTCGATTTACACGTTTCTCAGGAACGTATCTACCGTGTAAATCGGGGGATAGGTGTATATATAATCTCTTTGATTCAGCCAACTTTAATTCAACACCTACCTTAATTTGACCATTAAAAAAAATTCAAGGCTCTTTCCTTTAATTCAACCGACTCCTAAATAAACACTGACTTGTTCTTTCTTATCTCCACTTAATCACACTAAGGTATCAAGCCTGAGAAACACTGACTTCAATTCAACCAATGATCATCCCTTGGGGTGTGGAATTCCTGTACATATAATATTATCAGGTAAAAATGTATTGAGCACCACTCTTTCACAAATGTGTTATTTGATATTAAATCTCTAACAACAATATTTAGAGTGCCCATCTATTGAATATAGTTTATTGCAACAACAATTATTACAAGGAGCCATAAATCCTGGTTACATACAGGGAAACCTTGTTATATAACAGCCTCTTTTATTAAGAAAAAGGCATCTCCTGATTGTGCAACTAAAAGTTGCTGATGGCTTGCACCATCTGTCAGAACAAATATCAACTATTCGTTGATTTTTAATTATTCCAGAATTAGCCAAACACCCATTCTTGATTAATCAAGAAAAGCTAACCACGTACTTGTTTGGGGCTGTTGGCCCTCGTCAGCGTGGTGCAAGCTGCAAACAACAAAAAAAAATTGGTCATTCAGGCATCCTGAAAAATCATGAAGTGGGTAGTGCGTGAGAACGCCAATCAATGTGAAAAAATAGTACTCCTTTATATCAACATCATGGTTATAACATGATGTTGACAAGTTAGACTGTAAAAGATATTCAG
This sequence comes from Cordylochernes scorpioides, assembly GCA_030710605.1. NCBI lineage: Eukaryota > Metazoa > Arthropoda > Arachnida > Pseudoscorpiones > Chernetidae > Cordylochernes > Cordylochernes scorpioides. Next base: position 5,174,899 of record CP092869.1, on the reverse strand, counting down.
GTAGTTCAAATTACCCTGCAGAGTTGTTACTTCCTCAAGTAGAGAATGGTGCAATTCTTCGCAAAAAATCCCGCATTGGACACTTTTTTTCTGATTAAAAAAAAAATGCTCCAATGGCCCTCGATTCTTGCAAAAGTCCAACCCTACAGCGAGTGCAAATAACTAAATGGGGCTCTGGCACATTTGTATGTACAAAGTCGAACTGCTTTTCACATGTTTAGATATGTGGTGCACTTACAGTAAAAAGCAGTCGCCTTCTTCTACCCACCATGATTATCATGGCCTATAATACTATGTGTACTAGGAATAAGCAAAAAAAAAAAAAGAATGGTGATCCCACAATCAACAGCAGCCATCCTTAGCCCGCCTCCCCTGCAGTCCTCTGTTTAAAAAAAAAAAAAAGCCTGCAACGGGACCTCTGATGAAACAATTTCACCGGAGGATTCACCATTGACGAGCCAATCCCTCACATCTAATAATTTCTATCATTGCTAAAAGCTCCGCAGAGATATAATAATTCAGTGTATCCTCTTTATAATTCAACTTTTAAAAAAATCTCAATCAGGTTATTTTCTTTATAAGGTATATCAGGATTGATAAAGCCCAATTTGGATTATAGATTGTAGCTACAAGAAAATTGGATTAGGTCTTATTTTCCATTTATTCTTTTGTTTGATGATGGTAACAATGCTGTTATTGAAATGTCACATACTATTTATTTATTTGGATTAGTATATCTTATTTTCTTGTAAGTATATAAGGTGTAAAATGGAGTATAGATTAGAAACCCAAGGTAATAAGACCAAATAAATGGATGTGACATTTCTGTGACAGCATTGTTACTGAAACTTTATTTATTTGGATTTGGTCTTATTACCTTGTGTAATGGTAACAGACTATAATTTGACCGAAATATGAATAGTTTATTGCAACAACATTTAATACAAGGAGCCATAAATCCTGGTTACATACCTTGTTATATAACAGCCTCTTTTATTAAGAAAAAGGTATTTCCTGATGGTGCAACTAAAAGTTGCTGATAGCTTGTGCCATCTGTCATAATACATATCAACTATTCATTGATTTTTAATTATTCCAGGATTGGTAAATACCCATTCTTGATTAATCAAGAAAAGCTATCCACGTACACGTTTGGGGCAGTTGGACAAATTTGACTGCATTTATCATATGCCAAAAATAATTTCAAAGTTTAAAAGATATTCAGACACACATGTGTGTTAACCATTGTGTCCACTCTACAGAATAACTTTAGCAAGTACAGTTAAACCTGTCTATAGCACCCCCTCTCTATAGCGCCCGATTTTAAATACGTAGTACGATGCAATTTACATTAAAAGTGACCTGTCTATAGCCCACCTTCTCTATAGCACCCTATTTTGGTGAGTCCCAAGAGGTGGTGCTATAGACGGATTTAACTGTATATATATGTATCAGTTGATATGTGGCAAGTAGGTAAGAATTAGACAATAAGTTGATAAGAAGCATACAAGAGATGTAGACAAAATACACAAGAAACATAAGAAGTCTTGCTGACCATAGAACAAGGGCAGGCTTTATACTTTCAAACCTAGTATGTAAGTAGTATTGACTGAGGAGGGATATCTGTTCTCTAGTAAAGACACCAAAGTGTCCAGAGAGCAGAAGTAAACATGTCAATGTACAGGATCAAGACTGCCCTTTGCATAAAGGTTTCTTCCAGCTGGAGTGTGACCTCTCATACTATAATATATACAGTAAAACCCCTCTATAGTGAACCTCAATGGGACAGAGCTTTTGGTTCACTATAGCCACGGTTTGGCTTTTTCTTTTACTTTTCAAAATTTTTAGACCGTATAATTAACCCGTAATTACTGGCGTTCGGCTTGAAAGGCCGTGTGAAAATTAAAAATGTTTGCGAAATTTTCAAAAATGCAATATTTTTCATCAAAATTTTAGGTAGCTTAATAAAATGCATTTATTTGAAGAACTTTTCATTTTAAGAGAAATCTATTTTGTATATCCTGAGTTATTAAATCAAACGGCCTTTAAAGCCGAGCGCCAGTAATTACATCACTGGGAATTTTAGCGCCCCTATTATTGGCCGTTTCACTTTTGGTTTTATAGACGTTCAAACGCAACAAATAAGTTGAGCATTCGTTTTTTTATTACTCTTGCTTTAATTATCTGCATTCTAAATTGTGTTTTGTGATTGTAATTTTGCATAATATAATAGAAGTTCGGTTCCACTTTTGGTTTTTCAAAAAACAAAAATTTGGTATCCTATGTCCCTAAAATTGGAAAATCTGTTATATTACTCTCCACAATGCATTCGACCACAACAATTGATCAAGAAACTGCTGAACAATAAAAGCCTGAGATAATCACATTTTATAATATGACCAAAGGTGGTGTAGATGTAGTTGATCAGACATGTATTCGGTTGGAAGAAGAACCAAAAGATGGCCCCTGTGTTTATTTTTCAACTTTTTGGATGTGGTTGCAATAAATTCAGCAGTAATTTATAAGGCTGTCAAGCAAGACGGTGGAATGGCTCGAAAAGATTTTATAAAGCAGCTTGCTCTACAACTAATGAGAGATGCCTTGAATATGAGAAATCAAGCCAAAAATTTGTCAAGAGATCTGCAAGTATTAATTCAGAAGCATGCTGGAACTTCATCACTTGAGGTAGGCAAATATTTATTTGATATTCAAACGAAATATCAATAATATGTGTTATCTAGGAATCCACAAGCGGCAGTCCTTGGTCCAAAAAACGCAAAAGATGCTACCTATGTAAAAAAGATCGTCGAACTCAAATGCAATTCAAAAAATGCAAAGAACCAATCTGCAAAGATCATTCTATTGAAATATGCTTGAATTGTGCACCTAATCTTGAATAAAATATTTTAGATAGAATTTTTTAGAATATATATAGAATATATCAGATATTTAGATAGAAAAGAGTTTCTTGTAAATTTTCATTTAATTTTGTTTAGAGCTCTGTTTATTCGAAAAAAACAAAATATTTATTCTTTGGAAATTATGTGTATACGTTTAATTTCTTTTTATTTTATAAATAACATGGTTTATTATTGATTTTAAAAGACGGCCTGAGAGGCCGAACGCCAGTAATTGTGTAAGGAAAATAGGCGCCAGTAACTAAGGGTTAAAGGACAGCCAACACACAAGAAGAGGCTGCTTCTTAATAGTGGTCACTTTGTTTTAATTCCCTTAATTGACCAATTTCCTTACATTAATACTGAATAATAATAGAAATCATTTGATGATAGGTTCTTCATATCATTAGCATACATGTACCTCTATGTCTAATTTAAAATTCAAGACAAATCCTAGGCAAAGTTTTATTAAATATATATTCAAAGATATAAAATGATTTTAAAACATCTTTATCACATTATATAATACATTGTTTACTTGGAAAAATGGCTCTAATACATTGTTGCTTCAAAGCACTCTTCAAGCAAGCCTTGCACCTTTCAAATAAAGTTAATGTGTTTTCTTCTATTTCATGTTTCCACATATTCTTCTTAAGTCTAGAATTCCATTTGTTTTGAACCTGTCATGCAAACCATTTTTCAGGCTTCAAAATCGCCATAGTTCATGGCATAAAAAATAAATTTTGTTGCATCACAGGCCCGTTTATTCGGATTTTTTTTAGCCCTAACACGTACAATTGCGGCAAAAGTTGAGGTTGATTTCTCTTTGTAAACAATTTTTAATAGCCTTAAATTTTATCTCTTATAATGAAATTTTCTTATTTTAACATGTTCTGAAATTTTTTTGCATGCTTTATTTCACTTTGAAAAGTTTTGAAAATGGCCTTATTTTTTTAAAAAGTAATAACGCTTTTATTTTTAGAATGCCTTTGTTTTCTTTATTTTGGAAGCCATTTGCATTTTTTCTATTTCAAATTTGATGGTTCCAAAGATATTCTATTTAATAAAAGTATAATGTGTAAAAATTTATATGACATACAGCAAAAATAGAATGTAAATGAAAACAACCATGCTGCTAAATTTATCCGCGAGCCAAAACATGCTCAAAAAAATTTTTTTTTTATAATGCTCTCCTTTAGAGAGAGAAGTGTCTTTTTATACCAGAGATCAGCTAATTAGTGAAAATGGTAATTTTTGGTGATGCTATCCTTTGTAGAGAGATGTCTGTACATGGAGTTTCTAGCTAACTAATAATATTGTCACATAAAGAAAAATTGGAAAAGACAAACACATGAGAACGACAATTTATTTTGATATGAACAGTTCAACCTATATAAGGGAGTCATGCAAGGAGAGATATTTACTCTGTAACAAAATATGAAAATTCAGTATTTTTGAGATAAAATTATATACGGCTACAAATGAATTTATTAAAATAATATCCATTGGAAAAAATAATCACCAGGAAATAACACAGGCAAAGCCGGGTCATTCAACTAGTAATATATGTACAGTCTAACTTTTTAATTTGAGACCCCAAGGGATCAGAGCCTTCAATTGAATTAAGCTGTTTAAGTCAGTGAGTGTTAGATGATATTATCACAAGTTGTAAGTGGCTTTCTACATGTGACTGCCGCTAGCTGTTCACCATGATTATCATAGCCCGTACCACAAGTACTTGGGATAAATTTTTAAAAATCCATAACAAAGAGATTGTTTTTTCAAAAGGGTAAAAAAAAAGTTATATCTTGAATGAAAGAAAAACTGTGATAAAAGGTAGATTGTATCCGAGAGGCTATAAATGGAGGAGGGAGTGAGTGGTTGCTCCAATATTTGCCCAACCTGGCCACAGAAGAGCCATCTGGCAACCATCCAATAATTGTTTATTGCTTCCCTACCAGAAATAGAGAAGAAAAATGGATTGTCACCTCTATCAGAGTTTTAATGTTGTAACAACCCATCCATGGTCTTTTTCTTTCTTATCTCCACTCAATCAGCTTGTAAAGCTTGAGCCTTTTGATGGTGTCTGCCAGGGGACAATCATCATGACTGGGTGAAGTAAAACGCATCTGCCTTTGTCATTAAGACTGGGAGCACTACGCAGTGGCAGGCCAACTTAGCTCCAAAAGAAATGGCCGCCTCTGACATGAGAAACAGACGCCATGTGCAGCCGCTCCTAACATGGAGTACAAACGCTGCTCATCCTGTATCCATGGATCAGGAGCCCTTACAGGGTACTATCAGCCGGGCAAGCTGAGCCCAGGTTTTTTAGCGAGCTTGTTACTGCTCCCCCTCCTCTTTTTTCATCCGGGCTTGGGACTGGCAAAGGTAGAGTTGGTTAGAAATTAATCTGTGGTTAGAATACAACTCCCACCAGAGACTGCTTAGAAATCTAGGTCCTCCTATAGACTGTAGGAAACAGGGGGGTGGTCTGCATGAGCAGCACTCCAGTAAGTCTCTCTCTTGGAGATGCTGAAGTGAGAATGGGCTAAAATCGACTACCCACAATGGAGTCCTCACCTCCAGGCCTGCATCAAAGCTAATGAGCCCAATATGTTTCTTGAATATATGTTACTTCTCTCTCTCTCTGATCAGCGTGGCGAAGGCTACCATCTACAAGTACCATCTTGGTCTTGAGGTGGGTAATGCCAGCCAACACATCGACCAGCCCACTTTGTGGGAAAGAACTCTCGCAGGGCATCGTTGGTGGAGTCTTTCCCGCGGTGGGCGCCACCAATGACGACTTGTATATATATATATATGTATATTTTTCAATTATATATATATATATATCTCTCTCTTATATATATATATATATATATAATTGAAAAATATACATATATATATATATACAAGTCGTCATTGGTGGCGCCCACCAATATATATATATATATATATTTTATCTATTTATTCATATATTTATCATTATATAATCTTATTTATATTTATTCTGTATTTAACCTTATATACAAGGTAATAAAGACTAAATCCAAATAAATAAATAGTGTGTGACGTTTCGGTAACAGCGTTGTTACCGAAACGTCACACACTATTTATTTATTTGGATTTGGTCTTATTACCTTGTGTTTATAATCTACAATCCAAATTGTGCCTCATCAATTTTAACCTTATATAATCTTATATGGACTTTGAAATAAATCAGTTTCAATCTCTCTCTCTCTTTCTAAAATACACTTGGCTCTGTAACTGGTTGTCTTTTAGAGAGAGATTCTTCTGTATAAGATCCCAGGAGAGAGAGAAAATAACTTAGTAAAATGGTAGAGTTAGAATAAATAAATTGTGTGTTAGAACAGCCATTGCAGTGTCTGGTTGGTTTATAGACTGTTTGTTTGGAGATTCCAGCGCTGAGAGCTTCCTCTGTCTTTGAGATTACTCATCACCCCATTATGTAAGCTCTTGGTAACACCAATGTCTTGTCAACATGGCATTATTTATTGCTCTTAGAAAATGTGAAAATGGAGGGAAGTAACTGACATTTTGGTAACCTTGGCTCAAAAATGCACATGTTTATAATAAATAGTCTCTTCTTCTACTTTCTTATCTCCACTCAATCATATTAGGGTATCAAGCTTCTAAAGCTTGAGATCATGACTGGGTGAAGTAGAATGTGTCTGCCTTTGTCATTAAGACTGGGAGCACTACTCAGTTGCAGGCTGACTTAGTTCCAAAAGAAATGGCCGCCTCTGACATGAGGAACAGATGCCATCTGCAGCTGCTCCTAACATGGAGTACAAACGCTGCTCATCCTGTATCCCTGGATTAGGAGCCCTTACAGGGTACTATCAGCCGGGCCAGCTGAACCCAGGTTTTTTAGTGAGCTTGTTACTGCTCCCCCTCCTCCTTTTTCATCCAGGCTTGGGACCGGCAAGAGTAAAGCTCGACAATGCCATATCCCTATTTCGACATAAATAATCCAAGTTAGACACAGGAATTTCCACATGTTGACATAGATATAACCAAAGTTTAACACTGGAAATTTCCTAGTTGGCATAAACAATGGAAAAACAAGAGTAGATCTCGACATTTCCATATGTCCAAATAAATTGTGTGTGACATTTCAGTAACAGTGTTGTTACTCCATTATGTAAGCTCTTGGTAACAGCAATGATAGATGTCTTTTAACTCCACACATGGCATTATTTATTGCTCTTAGAAAATGTGGAAATGGGGGAGAAGTAACTGAAATTTTGGAAACCTAGGCTCAAAAATGCACATGTTTATAATAAATAGTGATAAAGCACAATTTGGTTTATAGATTAGAACTACAAGAAGACCTAATCCAAATAAATTAATAGTGTATGACATTTCGGTAACTGTGTTTTACCATCAGACAAAACAATTTTTAAAAATGGTGATGATGGTAACAACGCTGTTACCCAAAAGTCACATGCTAGTAATTCATTTGTATTAGGTCTTATTTTCTAGTAATAAATAAAGAGGATAAATGTGTTGTTTCCAAATGTGGGTCTCCACACCACCTGCCCAGATGACACCATATGGAGTAAGGTCTGGAAGGAATCGCTACAGTCATAGTTAAAACTTGGAATATTCAAATTAGTCCGACAAATTTACATATTTTCCATATATTCCACATAGGTTTCAGAAATTTTTGACCTTGTGTGACATGTTAGGTTGAAAATTATAGATATTAACGGATAGTTGGCGACTTTAATACATACCAGGATTTATGGTTACATTAAGAGAGAGTAGAGAAATGACTTCAAGTTTGTAAAAATATATTTTTATCTCTCAGGAGCCTTTTTTTGGGTCTTGCCCTTTTTCACCTGTAGTTGAAATTGTTTGATTTTAATGTAAGTTATAGAGGAGAGAAATAAATATTCAAGCAACCTAAGACTTATTACAATGCCTTAGTTCTGTTCTATCTGTTATTATAATTATAATTTATATACAGTTAAACCTGTCTATAACTACTCCTCTTGGGACTCACCAAAATAGGGTGCTATAGAGAGGAGGGGCTATAGACAGGTCACTTTTAATGTAAATCGCATCGTACTACATACAGTAGAACTTGGATAATTCGAACTTCTTTAATTCGAAAACCTCTTTAATTCGAATATTTATCTTGGTCCCTAGAATTTCCTATAAATAGAATTTCCGTTTTTAATTCGAATTTTTGGATAATTCGAATTTGTTTATGGTCCCTTGGGGTTCGAATTATCCAAGTTCGACTGTATTTAAAATCGGGCGCTATTTAGAGGGGGCGCTATAGACAGGTTAACTGTATTATAAATCAATTTTATATTGCCCTTACTGCAATGATAAAATAATGGGAGGGCCTGGCTCATCAGTGGTGAACCCTCCTAGCGGTTTTGGCAGTTTAATCTACCATACCACTGTAATATTGCTTTTTGTCAGTTTTATTTTTATTTTCATTTAACCATACACTGCTTGGTATACAATTTGGATTGCAAAAAAAGGAATCTCAGAATTCCATTGTTGGAAGAGACCAAAGATAGATGCAACAAGCTTCTTTATTTAAAAGGCTGCAAGCTTTCAGACAATGACCTCCTTCACAGGCTATTATGCAAATACAATGAGCCGAAACTACGCAGCCTTTTAAATAAAGAAATGCATTATGTCTACCTTTGGTCTCTTTAAAAATTTTGGATTATAGATTGGAAACAAAAGATGAAATTATTGAAATGTTTGTGAGGTCTGGTAAAGCATTGTTGCCGATAGATCACAAACATTTCAATAATTTGGAGGTCTTGTTACCTTTTTTATTGAACCAGACAGTAAATCTAAAAAATAATGAATGGTACCATTATATATTATTCCTGGGAGGTTTCCTATCTCAGGGGTCAATTTGTTAGTGGGAATAGCTACAAGGTAATAAGACCTAATCTCCAAATAAATAAATAGTGTGTGACATTTCGGTAACAGCGTTGTTACCATCATCAGACAAAAAAATAAAAAAAATAGTAATGATGGTAACAATGCTGTTACCGAAATGTCACACACTTAATATATTTTTCAATTAGGTCTTATTACCTTGTAGCTATAATCCAAATTGTGCTTTATCATCAGTAGTAGGAATAGTTTGTTTGCGTTCATTTAGGTTTCCTTGGTATCTTGATCCTGTCTTAACTCGTTCGCTTCAAATTGTTTAAAGTGCCTGAAAAGCTAAATGTGTTGAATATCATACATTAAAAGCATTATTGATAAGGCACAATATGGATTATAGATTATAAACACAAGGTAATAAGACCAAATCCAAATAAATAAATAGTGTGTGACATTTCAGTAACAGCATTGTTACCATCTTCAGATTGCTCTGTGATGACAACAACCATTCAGTACTTTTGTCTGAAGATGGTAACAACACTGTTACCGAAACGTCACACACTATTTATTTATTTGGGTTTGTGGTCTTATTACCTTGTTATTAAAAGCATTATTGAATTATCAAAAGATAGAATTAAGTTGATTTTAACCAATTTTATCCAAACTGTCTTAGATGTCAATCAGTCTTTGAAAATGTATTTTTGCTTGGAACCAAATTAAAACTGCCAAGACAGGCTCTTTATTAATCCTGTGTATCCATGTATCCTGTTATTGTTGTTTCTTATCCCCTTGTGTAAAGATTACACGGATTCCATGAGTTCATGCTCCTCGAGCTGTTTTATGATAAGCAGCAGCCTCTCCCAAAGGTCCTGTTTAGTACATCTAATGCAAGCCAAAATGTGTTCTGGAGCTGCAGGTGCCAAGCTACATTTTGGACAAATGGGGTAGATTTTGTTGTTATTTTCTATCTTCAATGGCTTTAGATGGCCTGTTCTAAATCTTGTTAGTGTTGTTTGATGCTGTCTATTATGTAACCTATTTTTACACTATAAGTTACATTTAAGATATTTTTCATGTCATTTGATCTTTTTTTAAGTGGGAATTCTTATTCTCAAACCAACATCCATTTACTTGATGCTTGAATTTGGTACCTCGTTCTAACCTCAAAAAAAAAAAAAGGGCTTAAGAAATATTCTCATTTATTGGCTGATTGAGGTCATGTGATAGTAGGGAACCAATCAGCTGGTGAATATCAGCTTCAGACTGATGACTAGATACAGTACCACAGTACTCTCTAAAGGACAGCACCTTGTTGCAGAGCCATACTTGTCTAGGGGGTCGGTGGAAGGCTGGTTAAACCGTTTGGTTTCGACCACTACGACCCGGGTTCGATTCCCGCATTGGACACTTTTTATGTTTTAAAAAAAAAATGCTCCAATGGCCCCCGATTCTTGCAAAAGTCCAACCCCACCAGCGAGTGCAAGTAACCAAACGGGGCTCTGGTACATTTGTAAGTGCAAAGTCGAACTGCTTTCTTATGTGTAGACATGTGGTGCGCTTACAGTAAAAAGCAGTCGCTAACTACCCACCATGTGCCTGTACCACGTGTACTAGGGATAAGCAAAAAAAAAACTGAAGTGCTTTTGAAGTTATATTGGTGATGTCCTTTTGTATAGAGGTGTCCTTTCATTGAGGTTCTACTGTAGATATATAGGGGAATAATCCATATTGAGAGCCCAGTTAATTTAAGGCTAGATGTGGTACATGAACAAAATGTTGAACATGAGTGAACCAAATTGTCAAGGTTAGGTGAGTGAATGGAGGGGGGACCCATTACTTCCTCTCCGCCACTTATCAACAGTAATCCATGTGATAAGATATCACAGACAGATACTGGACTTGTCTTATTATAAAGTTTGGAATTATCACAAATCCAGTAAACTCCCTCTGGCTTATTCCATTTATTATAACCCCCTTCCTCTCAATCTTATTGAAGTTGTGGATCTTGAGGTTTTGATGGATGAGTAGAGCTCATCGATGGATTTGGTCATTTTGTTGTTGTTTCTTATCCCCTTGTGTAAAGATTACACAAATTCCATGAGTTCATACTACTCAAGCTGTTTTATGATAAGCAGCGGCCTCTCCCAAAGGTCCTGTTTAGTACATCTAATGCAAGCCAAAATGTGTTCTGGAGGGAGCTGCAGGTGCCAAGCTACATTTTGGGCAAGTGGGGTAGATTTTGTTATTATTTTCTATCTTCAATGGCTTGAGGTGGCCTGTTGTAAATTTTGTTAGTGTTGTTTGATGCTGTCTGATGTTCAGAGCTCCTCCTGGGTTCACTCCACTGTACCAACTGTGCTTAGGTGGGATCCTCCAGTTCTTGTTTATTTTTGTTTTGGCTAATTTCTCATTTCTTTAAATGTAAGTTTATTTTTCCGTGGCAAGGGTTCTCTTGTACCTTTTTTTTTTTTTGCTAGCACATCAGCAGCTTCAATGCCTTCAGGGCCAATTTGGATTTTGTCATTGAAGTGGTCTGGAGTTGTTACATAGTGGGACAGTCTTGCTACTACATTGTGTCTGTAGTTGACCAGACCTAAGTCTGCAAATGAAGGACTTCTCTTGGTAGGACAGACTTGTTCCCTCTGTTGTGTACCGATAGTGTATTGTGCGGCTGCTGATATCCTGTTGACATTGATGGTGTCTTTCATCTAGTAGAGTGATCAAGATGGCCAAGAACCTATGGGCCCAGACATTTATTATAGTCAATATAGCGCTGGTTCCATTTTATTTCCAATTGAAAGATGATTTTTTCCCAAGTTGTCACATTATTATACAGTGTAGAAGAACCCCCCTGAGAGAACACTCATACTAGAGGACACCTCTCCTCTATAAAGGACAGTTATAATTTTAAAAATAACCATATTTACTTTTTAGCAACTCTCTGTTAAGAGAATACCTCTCTCTAAAGGACACTAGCGCTGCAACTAGGTGCCCTTTACAGAAAGGTTCTACTGTAGTTCCAATCCTGTATCCCATTGGAGGTTGGGTTGTACCTAATGTCTATGCAATGTTCTTCAAAGCTAAAATGTCACACATTGTCATCATGTGGTACGGCCATTATGGAACTCCTACCCTACTGTTCTGAGCAACTCTCTCTCCATGATTCCAGACCATTCTGTTAGATTATCAAACCAATCCTTCCTTGTTCTGTCTCCCTTCATTCTTGAAGGTGTAACCCTCCACTATATGGTCAGTTGACAATCTCCCTAAGATCCTTATAGTTCACTAGCCGAATGATTCACTTTACCCGATTAAATGCTTTTATTCAAATACTATTTGTTACAATTATAAATTGGTGCCGTGGATGTCATTCTTGTATAATATATAAATGAGTTTTAAAAATTGTAAAAAAAAATGCATCGGCCGGGAATCGAACCCGGGCCGCCCGCATGGCAGGCGAGCATTCTACCACTTAACCACCGATGGTTATGAGAAATGGCCATATTTGGGTATTTATTCCATTCACAAAAGCAAACGGTGACAAAATTGATTATGACGCTGATAACTGTATATTATATATGTCCTGCACATTTTGATTACTTCATTTGGAAGGCTGTCACGTCACTTGTACACTCTAATTATATAGGATCTCCTTAAATTCTATATACATAAATACAATTGAACCTCCCTAAACGATATAGGACAAGATATTTTGTATTGTTATAACTACAGTTAAAATTTGGGACCTTAAAGTTGCTGTTACAATGACTACTTTACGTTACTGTTGCTACAGGTCTTACATCTCTTGATACAAAAATTTGTAAATTAATGCAAGTTTTATAAAAAAATAAAATGATTGGGATCTTTTGTGGGCTTGTCCTTTTTTCTCTCAAACTGTAGTTCCAATAAATGGAAGATAGAATTGAATATATACTTAATATAACTTACAAGGTAATAAGACCAAATCCAAATAAATTAATGGTGTGGGACGTTTTGGTAACAGCATTGTTTTGCCATCATTAGACAAATGTACTGAATGAGAAAATATATCACAGCAGGTTTAAAATAGTTACTGTTATCAAGTATTGCTACCTAAACATTCTGTGATATATTTTCTCATTCAGTACTTTTGTCTGATGATGGTAACAACACTGTTACCGAAACGTCACTCACAATTTATTTGGAGTTAGTCTTATTACTTTTTTATTATTATTATTATTCCTAGTACATGTGGTACAGGCCATTATAATCATGGTGGGTAGTTAGCGACTGCTTTTACTGTAAGTGCACCACATGTCTACACATGTGAAAAGCAGTTCGACTTTGCACTTACAAATGTGCTAGAGCCCTGTTTGGTTACTTGCACTCGCTGGTGAGGTTGGACTTTTTCAAAAATCGGGGTCATTGGAGCAATTTTTTAATTAGAAAAAAAGTGCCCAATGCGGGATTCAGTCCTGGATCATAGCGGTCGAAAACCAATGCCTTAGACCACCCTTCCACCGAACCCATTTTCTCTTATTACCTTTTGTTTATAATCTATGATCCAAATGGTGTGCCTTATCATACTATACTTATATCTTGCCTAGATGGAAAATTTTCCAAGAAGCTGTTACAGATGGAAATGGCATGTCTCTATGGGATAGACCAACATTTAACTTTGCTATAGATATGATATTACAATGGTACTTGACCAAAGGAGAGCACACCAGAGAAGATAGTACCATAGAAACACATTTCCTCATCATAGAACTGATTGTTGGGCCATTCATCAGAATAAATAGCCATTCCTTAACCAATTGATAAAGGTTCTTTCAAGCCATCTTCCTGAAATATAATGCAATCACATTCTATAAGAATCAGGTTAGCCCTTGAAGCACCTTTTATTTCAGAAAAATAATCTAATGTGGCATGAGAACATGAATGTTGAAAATCAACGGTAAATACCACTCATCCGTTAATTTCCACAGGTCAATATTTGACTGGCTTCACCCTAAGTTAATGTTTGCCGAACAAATATTGTCTTCCATCTGAGCATTTATTTATATAGCCTTACACTTATATAGTAGAACCTCCCTGAAAAGAACACCTAATTGCAGAGCCAAAGTGTCCTTTAGGGAAAGGTTTCCTCTTACTGGAGAAGTGCTAAATAGTAAAAATGGTCATTTTGGAAATGAAAACTGTCCTTTGTAGAGAGGTGTCCTCTAGTGTGAGTGTCCTCTCATGGAGGTTGTTCTACTGTATAACCTCCTTATCTTGGAAATATGGTTGTTGGAAGGTTGAAGATACAGGTTGTGTCAGCCAGACTAACATCTCTGTGTTTGCTCCAGCTCCTCAGATCCATAGAGCGGACCCAGGAGCTGTGTGAGAAATGCCGCCGCCTCACCACCCTCTGGCACCTCCTGGGCACCATGCACAAGAAGTTTGACTTCCCCCTGGATGCCTTCCCCAAGCTCTATAAGTGAGCTCTCTTCTAATCTAACCTCACATGTTGGAGCATTGGGGAATGGATTTGTCTTCTTCTTCTTTCTTATCTCCACTCAATCATATTAGGGTGTCAAGCTTGTAAAGCTTGAGACTTTTGATGGTGTCTGTTGACAACCATTATGATTGGGTGAAGTAGAATGCATCTGCCTTTGTCATTAAGACTGGGAGCACTACTCAGTGGCAGGCTGACTTAGCTCTAAAATAAATGGCTACTTCTGACATGAGGAACAGATGCCATGTACATCCGCTCCTAACATGGAGTACAGATCATCCTGTATCCCTGGAGCCCTTACAGGGTACTATCAGCTGGGCCAGCTGAGCCCAGGTTTTTTTAGTAAGCTTGTTACTGCTCCCCCACCTCCTTTTTCATCCGGGCTTGGGACCGGCAAAGGGCAAATGATGATTGATTGGGCAAATGATGTTTTTTTTTCCAGAGGTGTAATCAGGATGGGGGTGAAAACTTAGTTCTAGACTCGAGGAGGGTAGTAAGACAATCCAATGGATATAATGCTGATGATTGAACTCTTAATATATACAGTGTGGCAAATAATTTTTAAGAATGGGTTTGTAAAATAAAAAAGAAACAAGCTAATTCAATTTCTACTATTTTTTTATTCAAAATAATCCCCTCCGGATTCAATACATATGTTACAACGATTTAATAAGGAATTAAATGCCTCTTGCAGGCCACTTTGAGGAATTGCCTCCAAAGTGCTCGTCGCAGCTGTCTGGATGGTCGGGATATCATAAAAAAAGCAACCTTTTAACTTCAATTTTATTTTTGGGAATAAATAAAAGTCACATTGTGCTAAATCAGGCGAGTACGGAGGATGATTCAACACACAGACGTTATTTTTGGCCAAAAAGCGACGAACAATGAGTGAGGAGTGACTCTGTGCATTATCATGCAGCAAACACCAACTGTCTTCATCGCGATATTCTGCACGAATGCGACGATTTCTAGCAATCAAACGTTTAAATAATACTCTCCAGTAATGGTTTGTCCAGCGGGAACAAATTCTTTGTGGATAATACCTCTACTATCGAAAAAGGTAATCAGCATTGTTTTGATTTTTGATGGCACTTTTCACGTTTTTTTGGCTTGTGGAGAGTTTTTTTACTTCTATTCGGCACTTTGGCGCTTTGTCTTTTGGTCATACTGAAAACACCATGTTTCATCACCCGTAACAATTGATTTCAGGAAGTTTGAATTATTTTCATAGGCAGAAATGATGTCCCTGCAATGTGCAATTCACACTGATTTCTGCTCGCCCGTTAAAGTGTGTGGAACAAATTTAGTACAGACTTTAGTTTTACCTAAATCTTCATGCAGAATGGTTCGAATCGTTTCTTTGTTGATGTGTAAAACCTCTGCCATCATTGTTTTCAACAAATTCTCGCACTTTTTCTATACTTTCTGGTGTCTTTGAAGAACTTGGTCGTCCAGTATGCTTATCATCTTCTAGCGTATTTCTTCCATCCGAAAAACGTTTGTGCCAAATGAAAACATTTGATTTACTCAAACATAACGTACCATAAACTTGCTTCATCAAAATATATGTTTCCGATGCACTTCTACCAAGTTTTGCATTAAATTTAATGACCGCTCTCTGTTCCATCTCAGAATTCCGACGAACAAAAATTTTTACTTTTCAAAAATCGCCTGTATGTTTTTAAAGAGTTAACCAAAATGGCTGAAACAAAGCCACGCGCTAGATAAGGCTTCGAATATATATACGCATGCACAATTTCATAACTGGCTCTGCTATTGGCCTTTATCTAGCACGAGTCTTAAAAATTATTTGCCGCACTGTATATTATAGATTCTCCCATAAAATACCATAGTCTGAAAACATGTCTCATATAGGTGGTCTCTTACTAGTCCTGTCAGGTCAAGTCATGAGAAGTCCTAATCATTGTGTCTCTGATGAGAGACCACCTCCAGAAGAGACCTTTATGTTTTTAAGCTATGGTCTCTTCTGGGAGACCACTCCCTACTGCTTAACCTTCTCATTTCTCATAGAATTCTTTCTGGTTAGCAACATGGCCTTTATTCTGGGTTAGCATTTCTCTGGGTGACTGCCATGTCTTCACAAGAAAGTTCCATTTGATTTACACGCCATTGTGTTAGATTTTGAAATAGTTGCAAAGGATTTAAATGATATTCATCAATCAAATAATTGCAAAAAGTTTCTTTATTCAATAAAAATGGCAAGCTTTCAAGTGTTAGCTCATCATCAGGCCAATTGTTTCACAAATTCCTACAATATATATAGAGGTGTAGGAGGTATTTACACTTGAAAAAGGTTTTAAAAATTCTCTGAGAAATACTTTAAATATATATATCCTATTGTGTGGTTTGTTTCCCTTTTTATTGGTTCATTGAGGACTTCATAGGCAGATTATGACTGGTATAGAACTTGTGTGGCTTAGTAAAGCATTGATTCCAGTATTGGAAATGTACCTGGATTGTCCTAAAGGTTCTTTGTGTGCCTCCTATGCCAGGGTATAGTGTGGAGTTGTTGCACTTGGTGTCTGGTGTTTCTTTCTAGAAAAAAATGCAGTTTTAAAATATGGATTTGTGTGAAAATATCTTCAAACTTATTGTGCTTCATCTCTTCTGACATCTCCTTAATATCCCTAGATAAGACCCCTAGGGGAGGGTGAGTCTTTAGTTATACCCCTTCAAATAAGTAGACATCTCTTTTATTTGTGTCCATTCCCTCAGATAAAAAAAAATATTTAGATGCGTTAAATTATTTCATCCAAAGATATTCTTGAAGAGTATGCTCAAAGGTGTAGTTTTGCAAATTTGACATGGCAAATTATTTGTTATATCAAAAATTGTTAAAGCACAATTTGGATATTAGATTATAATAAAAGAAAACAAGACCTAATCCAAATAATTTATTGGTGTGTGACGTTTCGGCAACAACATTGTCACCATCATCAGACAAAAGAATAAATTTATTCTTTTGTCTGATGATGGTGACAATGTTGTTGCCGAAACGTCACACACCAATAAATTATTTGGATTAGGTCTTGTTTTCTTTTGTTATATCAAAAAGTAATATAAAAGTGGAAGCACCTAGTGACTAAACTCACTAAAAATAATCTTTAAATCTGATCACATTGGTCATCCTAATCTTCCCCCTCCCTTTTTTTTTACTTATCCCTAGTACACATGGTGCAGTCCATGATAATCATGGTGGGTAGTTAGCAACTGCTTTTACTGTAAGTGCACCACATGTCCACACATGTAGAAAGTGGTTCAACTTTTGCACTTCCAAGTATGCCAGAGCATCATTTGGTTATTCACACTCAGAGGTGGGGTTAGACTTTTGAAAAAAGACCATTGAACCAATTTTATATCTTTAGAAAAAAAAAAAGGTACCCAATGTGGGATTCGATCCTGGGTCACATGGCTGTCAAACATTGACAGTTTATACCTCTCCTTCTCTTAACCCGTAATAGTCGGTGGATGAATGGGTAACACCCTTGATTCCCGACAGCCATGAACCAGGATTGAATCCCGCGTTAACCTTTTGTTTAATATGTGAATAAACTTCTCTAGGTAAGGACCTGTCCTCAAGCCACTGTCAGTCCAGTGGCCCTGTGTTAGGGTTGTTGGCCTGCTGCAAACCACTAGCAGTTTCTTCTGTACAAACAAGGTGGTTTTGAGTTTCCTGCTGGAAATCATGTGAGAATCTTGCTGAATCATCCTCCATTCCCTCTTGCCTCATTTTCCTACTTATTTTACTTGCATTTTATCTCTCTTTTTTTTTTTTTTTTTGAGATGGCTTCTACTTGCCCCAAATTTTCTTTTTTTTTTTTTTGGATGATTCTTCATCCACTGGATGTGTTATTTTAGATGCTGATATAGTAGAACCTCCATGAGAGGACACTTGCGCTAGAGGACACCTCTCTTCAAAGGACAGTTTTCATTTGAAAAATGATAAATTTTTACTATTTAGCAACTCTCCGGTAAGAGGATACCTCTCCCTAAAGGACACTTTGGCTCTGCAATTAAGTCTCCTTTACAGAGAGGTTCTACTGTACTAGTTCCCAAGTCCTTTTTTTGAATGATTCTTCATCCACTGGAAGTGTTATTGTGGATGCTGATACTAGTTCCCAAGCTACTGAAATTTGAAGAGTCAGGGGAACATCTTGAAGATGTATAGTCTGACATTTTCCAAGATGATCAGATTTACGACCCCATATCCCAAGTAAGCCAACTTACGCATCATAGTCACCAATTCAATTTTTTTTTTTACAGGCCAATTCATTGAAATGGTTTGCCAGGAAACTAGATACACAAAAGAAAAAATACCACTAAAATCCCACACCACCCAATCCACACCTGGTGGATAGAAATATAAGTTTTTTTATGTGAAACCTGTAGTGAACACCAGCTCTTCATTTGGAAGATTGTTTCTACAAATACCATACTTTATTTATTTTTTATTATTATTTTTTTAATTATCCCTAGTACACGTGGTACAGGCCATGGTGGGTAGTTAGCGACTGCTTTTACTGTAAGCGCACCACATGTCTACACATGTGAAAAGCAGTTAGACTCCATACTTTATTGAAATATAAAAATATCTATTATTTTATGCACAATAAATATATTTGTATTTGCAAAACATGATGTTGTCAATCATATTTGACAATTTGGGGATTTAAGGGGAGCAAGTGTTACATGTGCAGTGGACTGCAACTTCTAGGCTTACATAAGCAAATGTACACGCTGACCAGAAGTGGTTAATCTTTCTCTCTTGCTTTTCTTCCTTTTATCATTTTTAATCTATGAAACATTTTCCATAAGCAATCAAATTTACAGAACTATATCACTTTTGTTGAATCAATTTAACCAAAATATATAATTTCCTCCCACCAGTGTTAAAACTACGGCTGTTTCAGCGCCACCAGTTTGTTCGTGGTCTCCCCCGGCTTCAACCACGGGGTGGAACAAGGCCTGAAGGTGAAGCTGAGCAGGTCAGTGGGCCTAGTCACCAAGATCTTCCCCCACACAGCACCCCAGTGCCAGGCCCTCACTATGGCCATCATGGACCCTTGGAGCAATACCCATCCCTCCGAGCTCAACGACATCCTCAGTAAGTCACAACACCTTTTTTTTGCCTTGTACAAATCAATACATCCTCTTATTCAAACATTTTTTCTCAAGGGGGTCTGGAAGGGTGGTATAAAGGTTTTAGACTGCTACGACCCGGGATCAAATTCCACATTGGACACTTTTTTTTTTCTAATTTAAAAAATGCTCCAATGGCCCCTGATTCTTGGAAAAGTCCAACCCCACCAGCGAGTGCAAGTAACCAAATGGGGCTCTGGCCCATTTGTAAGTGCAAAGTCGAACTGCTTTTCACATGTGTAGACATGTGGTGCACTTACAGTAAAAGCAGTTACCAACTTCTACCCATCATGATCATCATGGCCTGCACTATGTGTACTAGGGATAATAATAATAATAAAAAAAAAATTCATAATTCCCACCGCAGTCCAACTTCTTTAATTCAACACCCCCCAAGGAATAAGAATTTTAGGTTGGTTTAGTCTATTACCTTAATGTAAATATTGACCGATTGGGATTAAAAAAACTGTTGAAGTGTTGAAACAAAGAGGTTTATACTTTAACTGACTTCATCACCAACAACTTCGATTCAACAGGAATCACCCCAGGGATTTGAGTTAAAGAGTTTAGAATGTAAAGTAGAACCTCTTTGTAAAGGATGCTATCTAGTTGAAGGAACCATAAAGGAGGGAGAGGTGTTCTCTTACCAGAGAGCAGCTAATAAGTAAAAATGGTAATTTTAATGATGAAAACTTTATAAAGATGTGTTCTCTAATGGAGGTTCTACTGGTTTTTTTTTTTTTTTTTTTGAGAATAATTAAATGAGTCTTGGACCTTGTTGATGGCATGTTTGAAGCAGCTTTCTGCCATTTTTGGCATAATTTCTTGAATATTTTTTACAGTTGCTATTAACTCTTTCAACTTTTTTTTTTTTTATGAACAAAAAGAAATAAAAGAGACACAATGATAAAGTACAAATTGGATTATATAGATTAATAGATTAGGAACATATGGTAACAAGACACCACAACCAAACCTGCTGTGGATTTTTTCCCTTCAATCGGTACTTTTGTCTGTTAACAAAGCCGTTAGTTACCAAAATGTCACTCATAATTTATCCTTATGGATGTGGACTTGCTACCAGTGATTGAGCTCAAGACAAAGATGGCTGGCGTCGCATCGTGTTTGGGATGTAATACGTACAGTGAGCCACAACATTCGATCGCGAATAAAATGATTTATCTTGCTACCTCAGATTTGATAAACTGTATATAATAAAGGTAGATATATAAATGGTTGTGTGTGCAGTCCAGCATCTCCTCGCCACCGAGTGCCCAGAGTTCCTGGCAGTCCGTGTAGAAGCCCTCTACAGACAAGGCCTGCTGGAACAGGCCCTAATGCTGTGCCTCAGCTGCCTGGAGTACTACATGAAGGAAGTCTTCATGTTCCCCTACGGCAAGAAGGACCGTCGCATCCGGCCCTATGTCCTCTTCCTAGCCTGGAAGTTCATCTTTGAGTCCTCCTCAGTGGAGGAGGACATGGAGAGTCTTGTAGCCTACCTCTACAACCAGGTAACCTCCATGTTATCTCTGTCTTAACCTCTCCATATCTTCTGCCCTTTACAATTTGCCCTTGTTCTCTGTCTATGGTCTTCACACACTATGACCTTGATGTTTTATCCCCCGCCTTGTTTGTTCACTCCTTACTCCATATATTCTATGTCTTGTCTATATTTTACCTCTCTCCTCTCTATATCTTGACCTTTTTCCTTCCCATACCTCTCCATATCTGCTGCCCTTTACAGTTTGCTCCACACTATGACCGCAACTTTTATCCCCCGCCTTGTTTGTTCACTCCTTACTCCATATATTCTATGTCTTGTCTACCCAGTTGATAGACCTCAGCAAGGGTCCCTCTCCAGAGATACAGAGGAGCTGTGTCTGTACTCATGTTAGATTCGGCAGCAAAGACTTCCATGTTAGGAACGGCCTCAAAATACATGGAAAATTCAGACTTTCACCAAAGTGTGCCTGGACCATGATCAATGAAAGCTGGACCCCATTCCATGAGATCATGAACTCGTGGAATTTGTGTAATCTTTACGCAAGAGGATAAGAAACAACATATGTCTTGTCTATATTTGACCTCTCTCTGTCTCTACCAAAAGAGACACCTCTCTCTTTAAAAATGCTTTAAATTAATTCATTTTGTACTTTATCACCCCAGTATAGACCATCAAAAGTCTCAAGCTTGACCTGTTGTTGTTTCTTATCCCCTTGTGTAAAGATTACACAAATTCCATGAGTTCATGCTTCTGGAGCTGCAGGTGCCAAGCTACATTTTGGGCAAGTGGGGTAGATTTTGTAATTATTTTCTATCTTCAATGGCTTGAGAAGGCTTGTTCTAAATCTTGTTAGTGTTGTTTGATGCTGTCTGATGTTCAGAGCTCCTCTTGGGTTCACTCCACTGTACCAACTGTGCTTAGGTGGGTTGACCTAATATGATTGAGTGAAGATCCCTAGTATAGAACATAAAGGTGAAGAATGTGCCACAATACCAGTTTTACCAACCCACAGCTGTATACCATGGTTCAGGTGCTTATCTGTACAGGGTGAGCTTTGATTTCATAACATCCTACTATGCTATGAAATAGGTCAAATTTAACAAAAAGTTTACAAGGTAATAAGACCTAATCCAAATAAATTAATAGTGTGTAGACATTTCAGTAACAGCATTGTTGTTACTCTAATCAGGCAAAAGAATAAAATGAATTCTTGTTATTCTTTTGTTTGATGATGGTAACAACGCTGTTACAGAAACGTCACTCACTATTAATTTATTTGGATTAGGTCTTATTTTTTCTTATAGCTATAATCCAAATTGTACCTTATCAAGGTCTTCTTACCTTTTTTCTGATCTCTCTCTCTATTCCAAATTGTGCCTTATTGTAACTGCATCCTTCCTTCAAGCCATAGTGTGATCACAGCCATGTAGAGAGTCCTCAGTGTATGTTGGCCAACAGGTGAAGGACCTGAGCTGCCACGAAGGAAGCTACCTCCTGACAGTCCTGGTGGACAAGTGCCCCAACAGCCTGGACCTCCGGCTCCGTCTGTCTCAGGTGCTTCTTCTCCACGAACTCAACAAGTCCACCCCCTCACTCTGCTGTACTAGGGTAGGTACTCTATGGACAAAAAAGTAGGGAAGTGGAATGTTGGGGGTCATCTATATACAGTTAAACCTGTCTATTTAAAATAGGGTGCTATAGAGAGGGGATGCTATAGACAGGTCACTTTTAATGTAAATCGCATCGTACTACGTATTTAAAATAGGGTGCTATAGAGAGGGGATGCTATAGACAGGTCACTTTTAATGTGAATCGCATCGTACTACGTATTTAAAATAGGGTGCTATAGAGAGGGGATGCTATAGACAGGTCACTATTAATGTGAATCGCATCGTACTACGTATTTAAAATAGGGTGCTATAGAGAGGGGATGCTATAGACAGGTCACTTTTAATGTGAATCGCATCGTACTACATATTTAAAATACGGTGCTATAGAGAGGGGATGCTATAGACAGGTCACTTTTAATGTAAATCGCATCGTACTACGTATTTAAAATAGGGTGCTATAGAGAGGGGATGCTATAGACAGGTCACTTTTAATGTAAATCGCATCGTACTACATATTTAAAATAGGGTGCTATAGAGAGGGGATGCTATAGACAGGTCACTTTTAATGTAAATCGCATCGTACTACGTATTTAAAATAGGGTGCTATAGAGAGGGGATGCTATAGACAGGTCACTTTTAATGTAAATCGCATCGTACTACATATTTAAAATAGGGTGCTATAGAGAGGGGGCGCTATAGACAGGTCACTTTTAATGTAAATCGCATCATACTACATATTTAAAATAGGGTGCTATAGAGAGGGGGCGCTATAGACAGGTCACTTTTAATGTAAATCGCATCGTACTACGTATTTAAAATAAAGTGCTATAGAGAGGGGGTGCTATAGACAGGTCACTTTTAATGTAAATCGCATTGTACTACGTATTTAAAATAGGGTGCTATTTAGAGGGGGCGCTATAGACAAGTTTAACTATATATGTTATATTAAAATATTATTTTATTTAAAAAATTATATTTCATAGATTCAAATACTCTGTTAAATTGACCACCAGAGGTCACACTTCCCCTATAAAAACTCATTGTTGTTGTTTCCCCAATGGCTGGCTCAAATCTTTTGTACATTATGTAAATAAATTTTTCATTTTTTAGATTCTTACCCCTTAAGCCAGGCAGTACTTTTATTAAATTATGTTTGTTATATATTCCTTTAGTTCAATTAAAGCAATTACTGATCAAAACTATTTAATTATTGCCACGACTGCAAAACAATATCGTAAAATACTCATGGATACCAAAATGAAGCAACAGCTAATAATTCTGTATATTTCAAAATATTTAAAAATCAACAGAAATCTCTCTTTTTTTTTATAACATATTTTTTGAAGGAGACAGAAGCAATTGTGTTCATACTTGGTTATCTCGTGTGTTTTCAATAAAGGTCATTGTAATATCGTTCAGAGTTATTGTCTGAATCCCGATATACATGCTAAAAGGTACAACTTCCTTAAGTTTTGTCCATGAGTGTATATTGGTAATCTAGTGTGTCTTCAATAAAGGTCACAGTGTATTTAGATTTGGTGTTATTCCCATGTGTTTGTATATGTTGTATAGTGAAATGTCAAAGTGACGTTGTGTCACAGCACCTGATGCAGCAGTGGCTGGCTATCCTACTGAAGCACGGCTGGGGCAGCCTGGACGTGGAGAAGAATGTGAGGTTACTGATGAAAGAATACGCCGTCTCCAGTTCCCATTTCTACATCATGGTCAAAGTACTCTTTGAGACGGTAAGTCCTCCAATGGTGACATTCCCCTGTGTATCACGATGGCACGGTTTTTGTTTCTTTTAAAAAACTAAGACACTTTGGCCAGTCAAAGTTTTATTTTCTTTATGTTTCAACAAAATTTTTTTTTGTCTTTGTCAGGAGAAATAAATAAAAATGAAAGCATTTGGTAAGACGTTAAACATTTTTTAGAGAAAAATTTTTTAATACCTTTCCAAATGCTTTATTTTTTATTTATTTCTCCTGACGAAGACAAAAAAAATTTTTTGTTGAAACACGTTGAAAAAATAAAGACTTTAACTGGCAGAAGTGTCTTATTTTTTAAAAGAAATATGAATGCCGGCCAGGCAGCCTCTATCTTCAGGGCACAATTTTTCGGATTATTCTATATTTAGAAACACAAGATAAATAATTAATAAATAGTGTGTGATGTACTGTTGTTACCATCACCAGACAAAAAGTTACTGAATGATTAACATTCAGTTGTTGTTGTTTCTTATCCCCTTGTGTAAAGATTACACGAATTCCATGAGTTCATGATCTCATGGAATGGGGTATAGGGGTGCAGCTTTTGTTGATCATGGCACCATGATCCAGGCACACTTTGGTGAAAGTCTGACTTTGTCTGTAATTTGAGGCTGTTCCTAACATGGAAGCCTTAGCTGCTGACTCTAACATAAGTACAGACGCAGCTCCTCTGTATCCCTGGAGAGGAACCCTTGCTGAGGTCTATCAACCGGGTCAGTTGAACTCAGGATTTTTAAAGAGGGAGTGTTCCTCCTGGTTACAGCATCAAGTTAACATTCAGTACTCTCTTCTAATGATGGTAACAACGCTGTTACTGAAATTCCACACAATTTTTATTAATTTGGATTTAGTCTTTATTACCTTGTGTTTCTTGTATCAATATTATGAGTAATTTTTATTTCGATCGTAAGCCAATTTAACTGGGGGTCGGTGGAAGGCTGGTATAAACCATTGGTTTACGATCACTACAACCCGGGTTCGATTCCCGCATTGGACACTTTTTTCTGTTTAAAAAAAAAATGCTCCAATGTCCCCCTATTCTTGCAAAAGTCCAACCCCACCAGCGAGTGCAAGTAACTAAACGGGGCTCTGGCATATTTATTTGTAAGTGCAAAGTCTGCTTTTCACATGTGTAGACATGTGGTGCGCTTACAGTAAAAGCAGTCGCTAACTACCCACCATGATTATCATGACCTGTACCACGTGTACTAGGGATAAACAAAAAAAAAAAACTTTATTTTTTTTTACATGAAATAAAAAGAGACGCATGAGAAGAATTTGTAGAGTAACAAAATTGGCACAGTAGAACCTCCTTGTAATAAAGGACACTTATTGCAGAAGCCAAGTGTTCTTTAGAGAGAGGTGTCCTCTTACTGGAGAGTTTGTAAATTGTTAAAATGGGAAATTTTAAAATGAAAACTGTTCTTTGTAGAGAGGTGTCCTCTCATGGAGATTCTACTGTATATATTTTGTTGGGTTAAAATATTATTAATGACGTTGCTCAAGTTTACTGGTCTTCTGTAGGAGGACTTGAGCAAGGCTATGAAGCTATCTACCATTGTTGTGTGTGTCTTTAGTTCCAATTCTCTGTAGTCCACTCTCTTCAACTTGAGTTTGGTTTTAAAACAAACATGTGAGGCGTCAATTCTTGAGTCACACAGGGCTCTGGCACACTTGCAACAGTGCAAAAGTCAAACTGCCGTCGAAAAGTGTGCTACAGCCCCATATCGTTACTTGCATTCACTGATTGGACTTTTGAAAAAAAAAAAATCAGGGGTCATTGTTGCAATTTTTTTCTTCATAAAAAAGTGCCTAAAGAGTGATTTGAACCTAAGTTGTGGCTGTTGAAAATCAACGGGTTGTACCACTCCTCTACTATCATTCCTGGTAATCCCTCCCTTGTAGAAATGTTGTTTTAAGACCTTTACTTGTAATGAGAAAGCTACAATAGAACCTACCATGGAAGATGATAAAAAAAAAACACCGATACTTCTGGAGGTAGAAGATTGTCCTCAGGTTGCTCCATTAAGTGGCTGGTTGTTTATGGAAGGGTTTGTACATATTCATTGTAACATGATAATTCCAAGTTTTAAATCCCGATTGCTTTAACCACAGTTGTTATTGTAGCATAAAATCCCAAGTGATGTTGTTATAGCAGAGAGAGATATGCTAACCAGAGTGTTGTGTTGTCAGTTTGGGTTCAGCCTGGTCCACCTCTACGTGGAGCTGTTTGTGCGGGCCCTCACCTCGGACAGGAACCAGCTGGAGGGCATGAAGAACCGAGGGGAGTCCACGGAGGACTTCCGGCACTACATCTCGGAGGCCCTGAGTTACCTGGCTGTAGTCCTGCCCAGGCAGTACGCCCGCGTGGCCCAGTACTGCTCCGTCACAGCCTTCTCCCTGCATCCTCACGAGGGCAAGCTGGTCAACCTCCAGTATCTTACTCGCTGTCCTCAGCTCCCAGCAGAGCCCCCTCCCCCTGACTGTGTCTGCGGGGGCCGCTGCCTCACTCCCACCCGAGAGGACCCTGTGCCAGAGTACACTGAGCCCATCCCTCCCCATTACGTGCTGGATGCTTCCATCCCCGGAGTCCCCAGCCAGACTCTGGAGGACCTAGCAGCCCTCCTTGAGGGCATGACCTCCCAACTTCTCTCCCCCATGGGGACCTGGAGGGAGATCGGGCCCTCCTTCAACGAGTTCCTCCGGGCTGTGGTGGGCAAGCAGCTCCCTCTCCCCCAGCCCCCGGACCCCCACTCTGACTCGGAGTCGGACTCTGAGGTTGCCAAGAAGGCATCCAAGAATGATCCCAGGATCAACATGCACCTCCTCAGCCTGCGCAAGAAAAACCTCAAGCTTCAGATGGGCCCCAGGAAGGATGTCCTCCCATTTATGACGGTGAAGAAGCTACAGCAGCCCGCCAAGAAGAAAGTTGTGGTGAATGAGTCTCCGTCATTGATAGGGGATGTGTCGTGTGAAGATGGCAGCCATAGGAGCCACTACCAGCACCAGCAGCAGCCCATGGAATCTCAAGAGCCCCGGCCCTCCATCATCACCACTGTCATCACCAGGAACCCTCCAGAGCTGCTGGCTCCCCCCACACTAGCCTCCATCCCAGACGAGACAGGCCAGCCCCCGCCCAACAAGATCCCTCGAGTGATGGAGTCCTGGGTGGACTCAGGAAACTCCCTGCCCCCCGGCAGCCCGCGGGGAGATGAGACCAAGGTAGTGGTCAACAATGACATGAAGAGGAAGGAGGAGCACCTCATACTGAAGAGGATCTTTGGGTCAGATTTTGATCCGGCAAGTGCCAAGATCCAGCAGTCCCACCACCCACAGCAACAATATCAAACCCT
Source organism: Cordylochernes scorpioides (assembly GCA_030710605.1). Classification (NCBI taxonomy): domain Eukaryota; kingdom Metazoa; phylum Arthropoda; class Arachnida; order Pseudoscorpiones; family Chernetidae; genus Cordylochernes; species Cordylochernes scorpioides. The sequence goes on along the minus strand of CP092869.1, from coordinate 5,147,244 downwards.
ACAGCAGCAACCACAAGTCCAGCAGCAGTATCAACCTCTACAGGAACAACCACAACAACAGCAGTACCAACCTCTACAACAACAACCTTTGCAACAGCAGCAGCAGCAACAAATTCTTCCCCAGCAACAACTGCCGCAGCTAATGCACCCCAATGCTCCCATGCCAACCACATCCTCCCCTCAACTCTCCCTGTCCCCCCAGCCACTGGAGATCAACAACTCTGGGGTAAGAGACAAACCCTACAAATATGTGGTCCCTATCCCCACCATCAAGAAGCTGCTCTACCAGGCCAACCATACCAACAAGCTCACCCTGGGGTTTGTCGTCAAGGACAGCAGCAAGGTGAGGAAGGTGGAATTCCCCATCTCCCCAGATCTGGCCCGGCAGCTGGCCAACAAGCACAGTGGCAGCATCATCATAGAGCCCAGCTTGGTGGACAAAAGCCACCGCATCATCTTTTCCCCTAGCAATAGGTCTTCTGGAGTCATCGCCCAGCGGACCTACCAGGTAAAGGCCACTGCGGCAGCCTCCCCTGTGTCCAGCACCAGCCCAACTGCGCCTGTCTTAAACCTCTCCTCATATAAGATGGCGAGTACCCCGCCGGCCGCCGACCACCCCCAATACTCGACCATGCTGAAGAGCTTGCCCTCTGTGAGCCACGCAGACAGCAGCCAGCAGCCCCCTACTGACAACTCGCGTCCACTCCCCCCTTACAGCCAAATCAAACTAAAGAACCCCTCGTTCTTTAGCAGCCCCACCACTCCCCCTACTAACCAGTCGTCCCCAACCATGGTGCCTTCTTCTCAGTCCATAGCCACCTCCTCATCCTATACACCAGCCCCCCAGTCCTATGACTCACTCTATCCTGCCACTGACTCGGGGGGCTCTCAGGGGGTTGATCTTTCTCTTTCCTTCAGAGATTCTCAGAATTCCTACTTTGACAGTCCCCAGCAGCCGCCGCAGCAGCAGCAGCTAGTGAGCTATGATGGCATGAACTTCCCCCAGTCCTCTGACACACTCTACCACCACCAGCCCCCCACCCCTGATTCCTCCTCATCCTCATATCAGTATTTCTCCCCTCCCCCCTCCTACCCCCCTCCTCGTACCTCCCCCGGGGCCTATGCTCTTGAGCAGTCGCCCCCCAAGGCCTACTACCCCACTAAACCTTCCACCTACGCACCACCACCCCAAGCCTCCTACGAGGAGTCGGACCCTGCCAAGAAAAACTACCTCCACCACGGGCCTCCCACCGAGCCACAGTACTACTCCTCACCTTCCACCTTCAGGGTAAGTACCCCCCACATAACCTGTAGTGATCTGGGAGGAATGTATCCAGGGTCTGGTGGTGCCAACGCTGTTGATAACATGATTGTTGCAGCCACCACCAGAGCCCCAGGTGGAGCCACCTGAAGAACAGCCTCCCAAGCGGCGACGTTCTGAGGCTCAAGCCACCTGTGGCCTGTGTGGCTCCACCCTGTGCAGTATCTCTTCTCTGAAGCGCCACCTACGCTCTGTCCATAAGAATCAGCTAAGTCCCGAACTCCTGGAGGGCCTCAACCATAACTACATCACTCCCGACGGCCTGGCAGCCAAGATAGCCTCAGCCATGGAACATAAACACAACTACGAAGCTGCCCCACCCCAACAACCCCCTAAACCCCAGCCCCTCCCACCTCAGGTAGTTGGCCCGCCCCTCAGGCCACCAGCCAATAATGACCCGCCTCCTCCCCAACAAGCTCCGCCCACTTACAATTCCAACTACCCCGCCCCCTCAGACTTCCTGCCGTACGTTGAGAAACCGGGAGACAACAAGGTGCAGGTGTTTGGATCCACCTCCAACAAACCTCTCCACTGCTACCTCAACAAGAGACAGGCCAGCCAGATGGAAGATCTCCTCGGACAGCTGGAGAAGATGGGAAGTGAATCCGCGGACTACACACCCCCGCAACAGCAGCACTACAACCCACCAATGGACTGCAGCCAGGACTACAACAACGGCTTTGACACTGGCGCAAGCAACACTCTCGGTGGCGGAGGCAACGACGCCTACATGAGCCTCAAGGAGAAAACAGTCGCGTACAAACTGGCCCTCCAGAGAAAAATCATGTCGCGTAATAAACAAGACCCACCCACCTCCACGCAACAACCATCTCCTCACCCCTCATTGAACTATCAGACTAAGTTATGAAAGTGGCTTTTTCTTAAATTCATCTTTTAAAGTTGTTTTTATTTTGTTGTTGTTTGTTGGTTTTTTTCTTTTTCTAACAAGAAAATAGTCAAAAACATTTTTTTTTTCAAACCCTCAATACAAATTTGACTTTTTTTTTTTTTACCTAAAAAAAAATGAATGTAGCATAGTGTAAATATATTTCATCATTGTTTATATTTTTAAAGTTTTAATTTTTTTTTTTTTCTTCTCTTTCTCTGACGTAGCTTTTAAGCATCATAATTACAAGATATGTAATTATATCTGAAAGTGTTTTAAAAAAAATAGTTTTATCTTTTTTTTGTCTTAAAAAAAAAGTTGAGATTTTTTCTTTTTAGTTGTTTTTTTCTTTTTTTTTTCAGTATATCATCATCAATTTTTGGATGTAAATATATTTTTTTGCCTCTCTCACCATGTATATATATATGCATATTATATATATATAAAATATATTTTGTTATTGTTCTATTTTAGGAAATGGAGGATACAAAGAAATAAAAAAAAAAAAGTGAGAAATATTGCAATAAAAAACATGTGTATTAAATACAGTTATACCACTATTTAATCCAACCGTTTTATTGTATCACCATGAATTAGAATTCAACACTTCCCATTGATTACCTTAGGGTACTGGAGGCTGTTCATTCTTTCTATTCCAATCTACTGTAAAATCTCTCAAGGGAGTCAGTGGAAGGATGGTCTAAACCTTTGGTTTTCAACCGCTATGACCCTGGGTTCGATTCTTGCATTGGGGTTTTTTTTTTCTGATAAAAAAAAAGCTCTAATGGCCCCCCGATTCTTCCAAAAGTCCAACCCCACCAGTGAGTGCAAATAATCAAATGGGGCTCTATATTTTTAAGTGCAAAAGTCGAACTGCTTTTCGCATATGTAGACATGTGATGCACTTACAGTAAAAGCATTCACCTACTTCTACCCATGTTGATTTATCATGGCCTGTACCACGTGTACTAGGGATAAATAAAATCTGAAATGATAAGGTACAATTTGTATTATAGATTAGAACTACGAGGTAATAAGACCAAATCCAAAATAAATAGTGTGTGAGGTTTTGGTAACGGCTACTGAAGCGTCACATACAGTAGAACCTCCCTGTAAAGGACACTTAATTGCAGAGCCAAGGTGTCCTTTAGGGAGAGGTGTTCTATAACCAGAGAGTTGCTAAATAGTAAAAATGGTAATTTTGCAAATTAAAACTGTCTTTTATAGAGTGGTGTCCTCTCATGGAGGTTTTACTGTACTATTTATTTAGATTTGGTCTTATTACCTTGTACGAGGGTGAGTAGAAAAGTAAGATCTCCTATTTTTTTTTCATAGAAAAACACATTTAATCACAACTTTTATACATCATTGGAAAGGTTGGGCACTTTTCTATTTTTCTACATAGTCGCCTTGATGCTCAATCACTTTTTTCATCCTGTCAACCAACTTTGTAATTCCGGTGTTGTACCACTCTCCCGCCGCCTCTTTGAGCCACTTGTCGACCCACCTGGCGGACACCTTTCTGTAGCCGAGGGTCTCAGACACAATCTTGTGCACGGAGAAGTGGTTGCAATCTTCATTCGGGCCATCCTCGATCTCTCCAAGGGTTATCTGCCGGTTTGCTCGCACCATTTCGTCGATTCGAGCCACGGTTGATTCCGGCAAACTCGGCCGCCCAGACCGCTGTTCATCGTGGACGTTTATCCGCCCCTCCTTAAACTCCCGGCACCATTTCCGCACATTTTTGATGTCCATGCACTTCTCACCATACACTTCCACTAACTGACGGTGAATTTCGACCGGAGAATTATTTTTCGCATTTAAAAAGCTGCTCAACAAGTGGCTCAAAGAGGCGGCGGGAGAGTGGTACAACACCGGAATTACAAAGTTGGTTGACAGGATGAAAAAAGGGATTGAGCATCAAGGCGACTATGTAGAAAAATAGCAAAGTGTCCAACCTTTCCAATGATGTATAAAAAGTTGTGATTAAATGTGTTTTTCTATGAAAAAAAAATAGGAGACCTTACTTTTCTACTCACCCTCGTAGATCTGAGAGATGAAGTTTAAAATAATTGAAGTAATTTTTTAAGATGTATTTTTAATTGAATTCCAGTGGACAGTTGTGAATGTGTTTGTAATGAACGGTAGGCTAGGGTGATATGATCATGATTGTTGTAGACTCAATTACCAGCAGTCCCAAATATTAGCAACTTCAATGAGTTGTTACAGTGGAATCTTGTTCTAGCAAAGTTGTTGTTTCTTATCCCCTTGTGTAAAGATTACACGGATTCCATGAGTACATGCTCCTCAAGCTGTTTGATAAGCAGCGGCCTCTCCCAAAGGTCCTGATTAGTACATCTAATGCAAGTCAAAATGTGTTCTGGGGCTGCAGGTGCCAAGCTACATTTTTAGAATGTAGGGTAGGTTTTGTTAATATTTTATATCTTCTCAATGGCTTACGATGGCCTGTTCTAAATTCTGTTGCTGTTGTTCTAGCAAAGTAACTTGGGTTAGAAGTCTAAAGGCCCCAAACAAATTTGTGTAGAACTAGACCTTGCTATATTTCTTTTGCAGAGCCTTGCCCTCAAGTAAGATAACTATCCACAAAGTGTTGTTGTTTCTTATCCCCTTGTGAAAAGATAACACAAATTCCATGAGTCTCATGCTCCTCGAGCTGTTTTCTACCAATTCAGATAGGATCCCTAGAACCACAAATCCGAGTTATCAAAGTTACCTCTTTTAGATGAATCAGAAAATCAAATCTGTGAAAAGATCTGGTTAAAAAAAGTTTTTCCTCCTTCTGTCTCCACTTTCAGTGAGGAAAGCATCTTTTTTGATTTTTGGGGCATTTTATAGTGGTTATTGCTAGTAGAACCACCTCTCTCTAAAGGACAGTTTTTATCACCAAAATTATCTTTTTGACTAATTGGCTGCTCTCCATTAAGAAACCACTTCTCCCTAAAAGACACTGTTGTTGTTTCTTATACCTTTGTGCAAAGATTACACAAATTCCATGAGTCTATACTCCTCAAGCTGTGTTAAAGGACACTCTGCTACTAGGTGTTGTCCATTAAAGAGAGGTAGCTCTGTTGTTGTTGTTTCTTATCCCCATGTCTAAATATTACACCAATTCCATGAGTTCATGCTTCTCGAGCTGTTTTATGATAGACCTCTCCCAAAGGTCCTGTTTAGTGCATCTAATGCAAGCCAAAATGTGTTCTGGAGTTGCAGGTGCCCAGCTACATTTTGGACAAATGGGGTAGATTTTGTTGTTATTTTCTATCTTCAATGGCTTGAGATGGCCTGTTCTAAATCTTGTTAGTTATATGTAGCTCTACTTTAGTTGATTGCACTACTGGGGCTTTATTCTTTCAAGATAATTATCACTTGACCAATGTATTTGCTGGGCTTTCTAGGGACAATGGAAAGACACCTGACAGGAAGAGATTGTGAGTAATGCTAACCTCTATAACTGTCCTTCATATTGAGGACTGTATTTGATGGGGGAATTGTCAAACCAAATACAGTAAAACCCCTCTATAGTGAACCCCAATGGGACAGAGCTTTTGGTTTACTATAGCCACGGTTCACTATAGCCACGGTTTAGCCATTTTTTTGTACTTTTCAAAATTTTTAGACTGTATAATTAAAGGACAGCCATACACACAGGAAAAGGCTGCCTATTAATAGTGGTCACTTTGTTTTAATTCCCTTAATTGACCAATTTCCTTATATTAATACTGAATAATAAAAGAAATCATTAGATGATAGGTTCTTCTTGTCATTAGCATACATGCATCTCTATGTCTAATTTCAAAATCAAGACAAATCCTAGGCAAAGTTTTATTAAATATATATTAAAGATATAAAATGATTTTAAAACATCATTATCACATTATATAATACAATGTTTACTTGAAAAATGGCTCTAATAACTTGTTGCTTCAAAGGACTCTTCAAGCATTGCTCCATTCAAAGAAAGTTAGTGTTTTTCTTCCATTTAATGTTTCCACATATTCTTCTAGGTCTAGATTCAGTTTTTTTTTTTTAACCTGTCATGCAAAACATTGCTGCATAGTTCATTGCATAAAAATAGTTTTTGTTTCATCACGGGACCGTTTATTTGGACTCTTTTTTTTTTTTTTTTTTTTTTTTGTAGCCCTAAAACGTACGATCGCGGCAAAAGTTGAGGTCGATTCCTCTTTGTAACAATTTTTAATAGCTTTATATTTTATATTTCTTAATAGAAAAGTTATATTCTCTTTTTTTAATATGTTCTTAACATTTTGCCTGTGTTGTTTCGCTTTGAAAAGTTGTGAAAATGGCCTTTTTTTTTTTTAAAGAAATAACGTTTTTTTTTTTTTAATGCCTTTGTTTTCTTCAATTTGGAAGCCATTTGCATTTTTTATATTTCAAATTTAATGGATGCAAAGATATTCTATTTAATAAAAAGTATAATGTGTAAAAATTTATACAAAATGCAGCAAAATAAAGTGCAAAATCAAAACAAACAATGCCGCTAAATTTATTGTTTTGAAATCGCGATCCGCGAGCTGAAACATGCTCAAAATTTTGTTGTTTATTTATTTTTATTTTTATTACAATTCTAAGTTCGTTATAAGCATAGTATTTTTAATAGATTTTATTATTTTGGGACCGAAAATAGGTTCGTTATAGGGGTAGTTTGTTATTTTAAAAATCGCAAAGTTCGTTATAACGATGGTATTTTCAATGGAATGGAATTGGGAATCGGCGTGGGTTCGTTATAAGGGAAGGTTCGTTATATCCAGGGTTCGTATTAGCGGGGTTTTACTGTATTTGGAAGTTCTTTTAATCTCTTATTTTAACCCCATTATAGGCTTGCTGGAAAATGTTTCCTTTTTCACCAAACTACATGGGATATAGTTATAGATATATACTAAAGAATATTGAAAGCCATTTTAGATTTACATATAGCGTATATTTTGAATTGTTAGAGAATTTATTAAAGATTATAAAGTTTCAAACCTTTTTTATATATAAGTGTTTTGTGCTTTTTAGGAAATATTAATTATTTCTTTAATCTTCTTCTTCTTCTTTCCTATCTCCACTCAATCATATTAGGGTATCAAGCTTGTAAAGCTTGAGACATTTCTTTAATAAATAATATACACAGTAAAACATCTCTGTAAAGGACACCTAGTTGCAGAGCAAAAGTGTCCTTTATGGAGAGGTGTCCTCTTACTAGAGAGTTGCTAAATAGGAAAAATGGTAATTTTGGCAATGAAAACTGTCCTTTGTAGAGAGGTGTCCTCTCATGGAGGTTTTACTGTATAATTATATCTCCAAAAATGTCTCGGGCCTAAATTGTATACAGTAGAACTCCATTAAAGGATCCCTCTCTACAAAGGACAGATCACCAAAATTACCATTGTTTCTATTTAGCTGCTCTCTGGTATAAGGACACCTCTCTATTTAGTGTTTACTTTGGATATGCAACTAGGTGTTGTCCTTTACATAGAGGATCTACCATATATACATATAAACTGTATCATTAATGATTGTAAGATGTTGGAATATAGAAGATATTATAAGTCTAATGAGATTAAAGAATAAGTGGGCAGTTAAAAGAACTTGCAATTGTTTGGTATTTCAATATTCATGAGCAAAGCAATGTTATCAAAAATATGTCTTCTGTGGGTTGGCTGGGGGGTTTTCTAAACAAAACTAGCTCAGTGAAAGTTGACTGAAAGGCAAATCTAAGTACAGTTAAACCTGTCCATAGCGCCCCCTCTTGGGACTCACCAAAATAGGGTGCTATAGAGAGGGGGTGCTATAGACCGGTCACTTTTAATGTAAGGGTTTACATTTTAATGTTTAAAATGGGCGCTATAGAGAGGAAGGCACTATTTAGAGGGGGTACTATAGACAGGTTTAACTGTATATTATGTAAATTACCTCTATTGTATTATCCGATTATTGTACAAGTCCAGCCCTATCAGTGAATTTGAGTAATCTCTGGCACCTTGTAAAGTTGAACTGTGCTCCTATACTTGTAGTAGACCATTACCACCATATTATTTTTCCCATGAAAATCCTCAATGAATGGATCTTACCTTGTAGAGGCCTGATTCATCCAGTAGACCAGTGGCACAATGTAACAGCTTATAATGTCACCTATTGGCTAAGATAGTGAGTAGAGTTAACTGCACCACATAGTTACATATGTAGCAGTTAGGGGTCCGTGGAAGGATGGTCTAAACCATTGGTTTTCAACTGATATGACCTGGGATCGAATCCCACATTGGGCACTTCTGTCTAATTTAAAATAAAATGCTCCAATGGCCCCCGATTCTTGCAAAATCCATCCCACCAGCGAGTGCAAGTAACCAAACGGCTCTGGCACATTTGTAAGTGAAAAATTCGAGCTGCTTTTCACATGTGTAGACATATGGTGCACTTACAGTAAGAGCAGTCACCTACTTCTACCCACCTTGATTATCATGGCTTGTACCACGTGAATATACTAGGGATAATAAAAAATAAAAAAAGCTTAAAAGACAAAGCCATAAACTAGCTCTGCTATACATGGTCTGATACCATGTGTCTCTACATACCTATGTAGAAAGTCAATTTACAAAATTCTTACTTGGTTAGCTTCACTGGATCTAATATCGCTAAAGCTGCCAGAACTTTTCTCTTACACTTTTGATAAAATTAACCTAATTTGTCTTATCCTTGTGCTCTCTTAATAAGACTTGCTAATCAGGTAAAATTTAACAATCTTCTTCTTTCTTATCTCCACTCAATCATATTAAGGTATCAAGCTTGTAAAGCTTGAGAAATGACAACCATCATGACTGGGTGAAGTAGAATGCCTTTGTCATTAAGACTGGGAGCACTACTCAGTGGCAGGTCGACTTAGCTTCAAAAGAAATGGCCGCCTCTGACATGAGGAACAGATGCCATGTGCAGCCGCTCCTAACATGGAGTACAAACGCTGCTCATCCTGTATACCTGGATCAGGAGCCCTTACAGGGTACTATCAGCCGGGCCAGCTGAGCCCAGTTTTTTTAGTGAGCTTGTTACTGCTCCCCCTCCTCCTTTTTCATCCGGGCTTGGGACCGGCAAAAGCGGAGTTAAAATTTAACAATTAATACTTCAAATACCCACTGTTTGAATGTTTGACACTAAGACCAAAACTTAGAAAACTAACTCAATAAACTAACATTATAAACACAAGTTAACAAGACCAATCCCAAATAAATAGTGTATGGCGTTTCGGTAACATCATTCTTACTATCATCAGATAAAAGTACTAGATTACTACTTTATATATACTTTTGTTTGATGATGTGGTAACAACAGTTACCCAAACGTCACACATTATTTATTTGGATTTGGTCTTATTACCTTGTGTTTATAATCTATAATCCAAATTGTGCCTTATTAAGACCAAATAAATAAATTGTGTAACATCACACACTATTTATTTGGGTTTGGTTTTGTTACCTCATGTTTCTAATCTATAATCAAAATTGTACCTTATCCCTAACAATATGAATTTGTAATGCCTGCCTTAGTATATAGGTAAATAAATTGGTTGGTTCACATACATACTGTAGTCTCTCCACATGGTGGCCTGAAGAGTTTGCCCTAACCTGGTCTATCCAGTGGACACTTATCAAGACCAGGTCAAGTCATAAGCAGCCTTTTAGCCAAAACAGTCTCTGTTGAGAGGCCACCTCCAGGAAAGATCACTGGGTTTTTTAATCATTTTTCAGACTATGATCTCTCATCAAAGACGACTGTAATGGATTAAATTATTTCAAAAATTTCAATTATTTTTTTTTAACAAGCTATTTTTCCTAATACAGTAGAACCTCCCTTTAGCGGACACCTCTCCACAAAGGACAGTTTTAATTTGCAAAATTTCCATTTTTACAATTTAGCAACTCTCTGGTAAGAGGACACCTCTCCCTAAAGGACACTATGGTTCTGCAACAGGGAGGTTCTACTGTATCTCATTTGGTAATGAAGGTTTAAAATACAGTAGAACCTCCCTGTAAAGGACAACACCTAATTGCAGAGCCAAAGTCTTACCAGAGAGTTACTAAATTGTAAAAATGGTCATTTTGCAAATGGAAACTGTCCTTCATAGACAGGTGTCCTCTCATGGAGGTTCTACTGTTTCAAGTTTTTCAGTTATCATGAACTTTTGGAAGAAGAAATAAAGGAAGATTTATACTGTCTTAGTTACCTTGGATGCAAAAAATTGAAGCAAGGTCAAAATTTGGTTTTGAATACTATATAGAAGTGGCATTGCTGCTGGTGTTTCAATATCTATTCCAGAAATTTTGAAATTTTACTTTCTGAACAAATCAAAATTATCATCATTGCCATCTCTGCAACAAGTACAACAAACCCATCAAAGAATGCAAGCAACAAAAAAAAAATATCTGGCTTCATGTAAAAGGCAAGTTTACATTGTTGATATTTGTATGCAAGTAGTTGAAAATCTTCTACTTGTCAAATTACAACTTCCCATATACATATATACTACATATATCTTTCTTGAGATACGTTTTTTAAAATATTTGGAAACCTAAAAATTTCAGCAATCATTTTACATAAGTACAAATATACCCAAAAGTGAAAGGGTATAAAATCAAATTCTCAAAGTCACCACCACTTACTTATACAGTAGAACCCCCGGTAAAGGACACTTAATTGTAGGGCCAAAGTGTCCTTTAGGGAGAGGTGTCCTCTTACTGGAGAGTTGCTAAATAGTGAAACTAGCAATTTTGGCAATGAAAACTGTCCATTATAGAGAGGTGTCCTCTAGTGCAAGAGTCCTCTCATGGAGGTTCTACAGTATTTATTGTAAAGCTGATACAAATGTGGGAAAATTACATTTATTGTCTTGTGAAATAAACTTTCTTATAATTTTGTTTGTGCCTTGTCAAATTTGTCTTTATACCTCGACATTCCAATATTTAAAATATTTTAAATCTTATTTTGGGAGGTCGTTGGAAGAATGGTCTAAACCTTTGGTTTTCAACCGCTACAACCCGGGATCGAATCCTGCAATTGGGTACTTTTTTCTAATAAAAAAAAATGCTACAATGGCTCCTGAATCTTACAAAAGTCCAACCCCACCAGCAAGTGCAGTGCAAGTAATCAAACGGGGCTCTGGCACATTTGTAAGTGCAAATATCGAACTGCTTTTCACATGTGTAGATATGTGCTGCACTTACAGTAAAAGCAGTTGCTAACTACCTACCATGATTACCCGCTTGTGCTAGAGAGAGGAATAATAATCTTATTCAATATGCGTAGTTAACACACAAATAATTCCACATTTGGCAATAGCCGCAATCATCCCTGGGGTAAAGTTTCAAAATGTTTTGCTTTCATTGCACGTCCCCGTGTTGCATTACACCTCCCTGTGTTGCATTGCACGTCCCCGTGTTGCATCGCACGTCTTAGCTTATGCATGTAGCACAACTAGCCACAAATCTATAATTATTTCATATTTTTGCTTAATATTTAGAAATGTATGCATGAATCATTTTTATCGATTGTATTTGTTGTTTAGATTTCCCATTGTAATTGCAAAGTCAAACTGCTTTTCACATGTGTAGACATAGACAGGTTTAACTATATATTGCATTTTTTTTTAAATAATCAAATCAGATATTGGATACTGCTCTTCACCTTTATCTATGACTGTCCGAACTTTACAGAAGTGAGACATCGATTGTTCCCTGATCTAAATGATTTAACTCTCTTACATCAGCCACTTTGTCTATATAATTTTTATGAACTCTCTCGATTAATACATGTAAATTTGTAAATATTTAATTCTAAGTTCTAATTTGTTTGTTTCCTCTGTATTAGGTGCAAATATTTCAATATCGTGCCTGGTTTATTAATAAATAAATTTTAAAAAATCAGATATTGGATTATGACTGAAGATGTGAAGTAAACTAAGGCAGTATGCAAATAAGTTCTTATATCTCTATGTTTATATGGCTAAAAACTATCTCTTTGGAAGATGTAAACTTCAAGAACCAACTAAGGCTTTATTGTAGATGTTAGAAGTCCTAGATAATCAATGAAATCTTGCTGAGTATCTACATTATGTTGGTGGTCAGACTCCTTGGTTTCTCTTCAGGTGGTCTACAAGTGTAGTACGGGATCATTCTCTTGAACTGGTATCTCTTCAATGTGTCCTTCAATCTTTTCAGTAGGCAATCATTTCTTGGCACATGGTCTTTCTGATTCAGTTTGTTTCCTTAGTATTTAGCAGCTGTTCTCTGCCGCTAGTGTTAACCTCCTTTGTAACTTAATGGTACAGTAGAACATCTCTCTAAAGGACAACACCTAGTTTTAAATAACTAGAGACTTGTTAATTAATTGTTGTTTCTTATCCCCATGTGTAAAAATTACACAAATTCCATGAGTTCATGCTCCTCCAGCTGTTTTATGATAAGCAGTAGCCTCTCTCAAAGGTCTGTTATCTAGTAGAAATGGGTAATTTTGCCAATGAAAACCTGCCTTTGTAGAGAGTATCCTCTCATGAAGTATGTTTTACTGTATTGATAAAAAGCAAGTGTATCCACACTTCATCAGCCTCCAGAGTTCTGATAACATCATTCTACCCCCCATTAAATGGCTATACTCCATTGTGATTTTGTTTAGGACATAAATTGAAACATAAAGTCTTCTTTCTTATCTCCACTCAATGATATCAAGCTTGTAAAGCTTAAGACTTTTGATGGTGTCTGCTGGGGATGAGTAGAGCTCATCAATGGATGAATTGAAACATAAGTTGTTGTTGTTTCTTATCCCCTTGTGTAAAGATTACATGAATTCCATGATGACTACACCCTACATGATCCCTATACTATGACACCCCATTTCATTAAACATAAGTATTTGTGGTCACCTCATTGACTCATTTATAATTAGATTTCTGCTATGGTGATTTAGATCAAAATGATAATTCACTCGTTGCGATAAGACAGCACTTAGTTGCAGAATCAAAGTGTTCTTTTGAGAGAGGTGTTCTCTTACCAGAATTCAGCTAATTGCTAAAAATGGTAATTTTGGCTATGTCCTTTGTAACAAAGTGTCCTTTCATGGAGGTTCTACTGTATCAGAAATCTTTTGTTTTTTGTTGTTTTGATTTATTTTTCTATATGTTCTACTTGTATCTATTGTGTTTAATAATTGTGTGTCGTGTTTTTACTCTTTATGTTAGACTACTGTATGTTTCAAAGCTCTGTGGAAGTTAAACCTGGAGTTGGCTGTGTTAAGGTGAAGCGGCCTCAGTTGGACATACAACAAGATGAACAAGCCAGTGCAGAACTACTGCCCAAACCTAGCAAACTCATCTGCATTAGGAAAGTTCCAGCGCAGCAACCCCAAACTAATGTGACAGTCCGTAATATTCCTCCCTATTTTATCACCATCTCAAAAATATAAGATTTCATCATCCTTTCTCATTTTTTGTGTGTATTAAATTTTTCATTTTGTGTTCATTCTTTTTTTGTGTGCATTTGTTTGTTCTTTTTTTTTTCTTTACGCTTATTGTATTTTGAGTCAAAAGGCAATCTATTAACACAAGGTAATAAGACCAAATCCAAATAAATAAATAGTGTATGACGTTTCGGTAACAACACTGTTACCGAAACGTCATACAGTATTTATTTATTAGGATTTGGTCTTATTACCTTGTGTTTATAATCTATAATCCAAATTGTGCCTTATTGGCAATCTATTAAATAAGTTTTTATAAAGGGCGTACCTGGATCTGTAAAGAAAAAAAATATATCTCAAAATATTTCGAGAGATAGCTCCCTCTTTATCAATTTAGATATTAAAGTAGAACCTCCATGAGAGAAGACTCCGGCTAGAGGACACCTCTCTACAAAGGACAGTTTTGATTGTCGGAATTACCATTTTTACTATGTAACAACTCTCCGGTAAGAGGACACCTCTCCCTAAAGAACACCTGGGCTCTGCAATCAGGTGTTGTCCTTTACAGGAAGGTTTTACTGTATTCGATTTATCAAATTGATAAAGGGGGAGCAATCTCTTGAAATATTTTGAAAAAAAAATTTTTTTTTTCTTTACAGATCCAGGTACATCCCTTTTTTTCTGTACTCTTATTGTGTTAATTGTCTTCTTCTTCTTTCTTATCTCCACTCAATCATATTAGGGTATCAAGTTGTGACCCTTGATGGTGTCCAACCATCATAATTGGGTGAAGTAGAATGCGTCTGCCTTTGTCATTAAGACTGGGAACACTACTCAGTGGCAGGCCGACTTAGCTCCAGAAGAAATGGCCATCTCTGACATGAGGAACAGACGGCATGTGCAGCCGCTCCTAACATGGAGTACAAACGCTGCTCATCCTGTATCCCTGGATTAGGAGCCCTTACAGGGTACTATCAGCCAGGCCAGCTGAGCCCAGGTTTTTTAGTGAGCTTGTTACTGCTCACCCTCCTCATTTTTCATCCGGGCTTGGGACCGGCAAGGGTGGAGTTGTGTTAATTGTGCATGGTATGAGTGGTTTGTTGACTGATGCATGGGACAAGGTGATGTGGTTTTACTCCTAACCTGAATCAGCCAACAGTTGGTGTCTGTCTACTGATTGTGTCTGCATCTAATGTGGAAAGTTTTTTTTTTTTTTCTTTTACAAACACAAGGTAAAAAGACCAAATCTAAATAAATAGTGTGTGACGTTTCAGTAACAGTGCTGTTACCATCTTCAGACAAAAGTGCTTAATGGCATTTATATTTGGTCTTATTGCCTTGTGTTTTTTATAATCCAAATTGTGCCATATCATTCTTACTTTTATAAACGTATATTTAGCATTAATGCACCCTAATACCTGCAGGAATGGAAATCTACTGCACATGGCTAGTAAAGAGAAAGAGGGACAAGCACCAATTCTGTCCTCCCAAGAGAACAACAGTCTTTGATTTCCAGACTTAGGTCTGGTCATCAATAGACAATGACTTTCCAGAATGGTTGTAAGGTTTTCCCACTATGTACTAAGTGTCAACCTACAACCCCAAAACTACATTATTGACTGTATTAACTCATCCATTGATGAGCTCTACTCATCCCCTGCAGGCACCATCAAAAGTCTCAAGCACTACAAGCTTGATACCCTGATATGATTATTTAAGAAATGTAAGCATTAAAGTACAAATTGTTTCTTGAAACAAAATTCTACTGTTCTGACTGCGATGAAAAAGTGTAACATATATAAGCAAAATCATTCAATACAGTATTAGATCTCTAAGAAGCAGTCTGGTAGATTAAATTGACGAAACCACTGTGAGGTTTCACCACTGATGAGCCAAGCCCTCCCAATATTTTTTATCACAGTAAGGACAGTAGAAGTGTATTTCATGTGTAGAAGAAAAATTCATGCTTTCATTTCTTATATATTGATAGAATGTTATTTCCTGTGGAGTGAACCCAGGAGGAGCTCTAAACATCAGAAATAGACAGCATCAAACAACACTAACAAGATTTAGAACAGGCCATCTCAAGCCATTGAAGATAGAAAATAATAACAAAATCTACCCCACTTGCCCAAAATGTAGCTTGTCACCTGCAGCTCCAGAACACATTTTGGCTTGCATTAGATGCACTAAACAGGACCTTTGGGAGAGGCCGCTGCTCATCATAAAGCAGCTTGAGGAGCATGAACTCATGGAATTCGTGTAATCTTTACACAAGGGGATAAGAAACAACAACATGTTATTTTCTTATAATTATTACATTATAATTTTGCATAAGAAGATATTTATGTACAATGAAGGCACCTCTCCCTTTAAAATACATCTAAACAGTGTACTTATCACCCCTGTGCAGAATGCATAAGTTGATGGGAGAAGCTGGTGTTCTGGCACATTCTATCAATATCCTGTGTGTTCTGTGCACAGTGATAGGCAAAACACATTGTTTAGATGTACAGAGAAGTGCAATAAATGCCTTGTTATTCCAAATTATTATAATTTTTTGCTTATCCCTAGTACACGTGGTACTCCAACCCCACCAGTGAGTGCAAGTAACCAAACGGGGCTCTGGCACATTTGTAAGTGCAAAGTCGAACTGCTTTTCACATGTGTAGACATGTGGTGCGCTTACAATAAAAGCAGTCGCTAACTACCCACCATGATTATCATGGCCTATACCACGTGTACTAGGGATAAACAAAAAAAAAAAAACATGTGGTACAGGCCATGATAATCATGGTGGGTAGAAGTAGGCGACTACTTTTAATGTAAATGCACCACATGTTAAAAGCAGTTCAACTTTTGCACTTACAAATATGCCAGAGCCTCATTTTGGTTACTTTCACTGGCTTGTGGGGTTGGACTTTTGTAAGAATCAGGGGCCATTGAAGCATTTTTTTAATCAGAAAAAAGTGTCCAATGTAGGAATTAAACCCGGGTTGTATTGGTGGAAAACCTACAGTTTAGACCACCCTTCCACTGACCCCCCCAATCCAAACTATGCCTGATATAATAATAATAAATTCTATTCCCACACTTGCACAAAGGCCAGAGTCAGTAGTCTTCTTCTTCTTTCTTATCTTCACTCAATCATACTAAGGTATCAAGCTTGTAAAGCTGATAACCATGACTGGGTGAAGTAGAATGCGTCTGCCTTTGTCATCAAGACTGGAAGCACTACTCAATGGCAGGCCGTCTTAGCTCCAAAAGAAATGGCCGCCTCTAACATGAGGAACAGACACCATATGCAGCCGCTCCTAACATGGAGTACAAACGCTGCTCATCCTGTATCCCTGGATCAGGAGTCCTTACAGGGTACTATCAGCCGGGCCAGCTGAGCCCAGGTTTTTTAGTGAGCTTGTTACTGCTCCCCCTCCTCCTTTTTCATCCAGGCTTGGGACCGGCAAAGTTAGAGTCGGTAGTAAAAAGTAGAACTAGCTTGTGTTGGGCTGCTTTTGCCTGATTTATTTGGTTCTGGACGTGTTTTGGAAGGTCAGATGTTGATCAAGGATAACACCCAAATGTTATTATCATATTTAAAGCTAATCATATATAATGTTAATATGAAATTTATATATAAGAAAACTTAATTAAGACAATCATACTAATAAATAGATTATTCTAGGTAAAGTATTTGAATTATATAATTATGATATGATACAATTTGAATTATCACAAAGCAATAACGCGCCATCTATACATATAAAATAAAAGGATTTAAAAGCACGAATGTTTCTTTTATACAGAAATTGAATTATATGATTAGAAACACAATAAGACCAAATAAATAAATAGTGGGTGATGTTTCAGTAACAGTGTTGTTATTTACTATTTATTTGGATTTTGTCCTTGTGTTTCTATTCATATACAGTATAACCTCGTTAATTCGACACACCCCAATTCGACACTCGGCGATAATTCGACCATGTTCCGATGTCCCGACCTCCGGCCTATCAAATAACAAACCGTAATTCGACAGTATCGATAATACGACAGTTCCGATAGTTCGACCATTTTAAAATTCGAATTTCGACAGTTGAATGTTATTTTACATGCAACTTTACCGCTAAACGGTATTACGGCGGCGACGATCGGCAACAGCGGGCGTCGATACGATCGCGCCTGCGCACTTTTGGTTTCTGGTTAGTTTAAGTTTCACTTTGCAGTGCCGTTGCGCAATTTCGCGGATGTTATTGTTGTTTTTTTTACGCGGGAATTTCGGCATCATGCGCTAACTAATAATAATTTTTATTTTTTTATTTTTAACATTGAAATATTTTAGCTATTTTTAAATTTATAAATAATTTCTTTTTAAATAAATAAATCTTTATAAAATGATCCAACAATGATTATGATAACATTTTATTTCAATATTCCATTTCTGTGTTATTATAAAAGATTTAAACACAAAATCAATAACACCTGCAGCAGCAGTGGATGCCTTTAATACATTAAAATTTATTTATTAAAAGACATTTCAGAGGAAGAAAGGCATGCATGTTTTTTCAAAATGCCATCTGGAATACATCCTGAATAGGATTTCAGTGCAAAAACAGATATCTATAAAGGAATTTTTTAAAAGATCTTCATGATTATTTTAAAATAATATTTTAAAATTTTCTTTTTATTTACCATATTTATTTCCTTTCAACTGCTATATTTTTCAATTAGAATAAAATATTATTTAATATATTATATTTAATATTTTAATGTCTGTAGAGTTAATATTTGATTATATTACTGAAAAGAAACACATTGCCAATAAATTTATTTGTTACAATTATTTATGTTTCTAAAATATGTATTAATGCCATTTTGTCACTGATACTAAAAGTTAATCATGAAAATAATATAAAAACACACAATGGTTTCAATTAATATCATTAATTTATATTACAAAGCTATTAAAAAATATATATTTTAGCGAGTTAGATGATTACCTAATCATATAACCATATAACCTTAATTCAACACTTCCTTTAATTCAACCGAAAGCTCTGATCCCTTGGGGTGTTGAATTAAAGAGGTTCGACTGTAATTGTCTGATGATGGTGACAATGTTGTTGCCGAAACGTCGCACACTAATAAATTATTTGGATTAGGTCTTATTTTCTTTTATTATAATCTATAATCCAAATTGTGCTTTATCATCATGTATAACTAGAAGAGTGACCTACATGCAATAAAATGTTTCCAGAAAAAATAAAACCTGTGTCGATATAATAAAATCTAACTACTTCCACCCCAGTAAAATGCTTCCCACAGATTCCTACAGTACTTATCATATAAACAAATATCTGATAGAGAGAACATTCTGACTTGTCACTCAGCCACTTGATATAATATCAACCATGATGATTGGGTTAAGTAGAATGAGTCTGCCATTAACCCTTAACTGGACGGGTTGGGTAGATTCTGCCCATGCATAAACTTAGGAAAAAATTATTTTTTCGTTTACTGAGAGCTACAGGCTTTCGTGTATTCTAATTTTACAGTGATACAAATATTTTCCATCCATCGTTTATAAATTTCAGTTTTGGGAGGGGGATTAAATTTGCATGTGGGGACGGATTCCGCCAAGCCCGTCCAGAAGCGTGAGAATTTTTCGTGTCAGTGTTAGCTCGTGGCTCATACTGAGTTTCTATCTTCCGCTATTTTTAGATTCCTCTTATAAAATAACACTTCTTTCTTTGGATAAATATAATTATCAATCAAATCAACAGAGAGAACTATCCCTGCCAACCCAAAATATATATAAATTTTAGAGATTAGTCGACCACACTTTGGAAGAAATATTCCAGCAGACAGTGATTCACTTCAGTAGAATTAGTTGATAAGTTGAAAGAACATGGCTTTACATATTTAGGAACGATGAGAAAGAAAATTAGATTCACCACAATTTTAACCGCACCCTAATAGAGAATCAGGAACATTTATTTTTGGTTTCTCTGGAACAACCACTTTAATCTCCTATGTTCCCAAAAAAAGAAAATCGGTAATCAGATTGATAAAAGGATAAAAAAGAAAGGAGTCAATTTATTGTTGATCTTGGGGGAGCATTGACTGATGAACACCTGGCCTCGCATAATCTAAATTCTCTCCCACTGGAATTACAGACGACAATTCAAGAAGAATGATGGTTCAAGTAAACCAAGTGAAACTACGATGCCATAACAATCTGATATTCCAAAAAGGTGCTACAAATGTCCATCAAAAAATGCGGTAAAAAATAAAAACCCTTTGCTCTGTATGTCAACTAAGCATTTGCAAAAACATTTCTTAAAAATTTATGAAAACTAAATAGATTATATTCAGAATTTTTAAAAGTCAAAATCTCTATGTTAACATTTGTATTCATTAAATATTTTTTAAAATATTGATTTCAATCATTATTTAGTGCTTATTTCATAAAGTTACATAAGTGGGTTGAATCTACCCAACCCGTCCAGTTATGTAAGAAAAATTCACCCGTCCAGTCAAGGGCTAAGACTGGGAGACTGGGACTTCAGCAGTCTACGTAGTTGGTTAGCTTTTCTTGATTAATCAAGAATGGATATTTGGCCAATTCTGGAATAGTTAAAAAAAAAAATCAATGATTAGTTGATAATTATGCCAATAGATGGCACAAGCTATCAGCAAATTTTAGTTTCACAATTAGGGGATACCTTTTTCTTATTTAATATTATTCATTACATGTATCTCAGAGAAAAGTACAGATGAAGAAAATTAAACACCAGTTAATAAGATCAAATCCAAATAAATAAATAGTTTGTGATGCTTCTGTAACAGCGTTGTTAACATCTTCAGACAAAATGCTGAAGATGTCTGAAATTGGTAACAACGCTGTTACCAAAACGTCACACACTATTTATTTATTTGGATTTAGTCTTTATTACCTTGTGTTTATAATCTATATTCCGAATTGTGCCTTATTATTAAGAAAATTGTTCAATTTTTATATTTTCAGTAATTGTTTCATTGGGAAAATATGATCAATGAGTGAAGTATGAGCAATGCAATAATTGACAGCACTTATTCACCTAATTGTACACTTACTTATCTGAAAGGCCCTGCTAATTTGAAGCCTTATCCTCAACTTTTTTAAAAATAAATATATTTTGCATTCATTATTTATCCAACCCACCATGACAAGAAATGGGATGAAGAACACTACCATTATAATGTGATGGTGTAGATATCATTGACCTCTAATTGGACTAACTTTTGCTGATCTGACTTATCTGAAAAGCCCTGCTAAACTAAAGCCATATCTTCAATTTTTTTTTTGTTATTGCCACAATTATAAATTGAATTAACTGGAACAACCACTTTAGTCTCCCCAAATAAAGATAATTTGCATTAATTATTTATCCACCATGACAAGGAATGGGATGAAGAACACTGCCATTATAATGTGATGGTGTACATTGACCAAATGGTCTCTAATTAGGCTTCCTTTTACTGATCCATCAGCACTTTTGATGACCTTTTCTATATTACAACATATTGCATTTTTTTATATCATCTTCAACTATAAGATCTGTAAAAAAGGTTATAAAAGTAGTCAAATTATTGTTGATCTTGGTTGAGTCTTGATTGATAAACATTTGACCACATGATGTTTCGAGAGAATTTACAGTGCCACAAGAATATGATATTCAAAAAGGTGCTTCAAATGTGCATCAAAAATGTGGCATAAATATTTTTTTTTTCCCTCTCTATGCCAATTAAGTGCTTAAAAAACATTTCATAAAAAGTAATTGGACAAGACACCACCAACACCATAAAAAGTAATGAATTTATTATTACACCTTATTACCCACGAAGTCAATCATTTTACTATTATTTAGAATGAAAATTCATTTAAAAAAATATATTAAATAGAATTTTAAGAATTCCAATTAAATCAGTTGTTTTTATAATAGCGTTATGCTGAGACTTAATAACAAGGTTAGGTACAATTTGAATATTACTGAAATAAGAACCACGAGGTAACAAGACAAATAAATAGATTGATTTATACATGATGTTTCAAAAAGAACATTTCTACCATTTTCAGACCAAATTCCTAAGTACATGGTTGGCACTGTTATCAGTTCAGTAAACAAGGATAGAAAACAAAAAGTACTGATAAGAAGATAAATAAGAAGGAGAGATTATTTTCCAAGAACCTTAAAATATTTTTATAAATTCAATGTCATCAATCAAAGCCTTATTCTGCCTCGTATTAAATTTGTTGATTAGACCAACATCCCCTCCCTCGGGTTTGACTTCGCCTGGGTCAACAATTGACCATAAGTCATTGTCCATCAGAATGAGCTTAATTTGGAAGCTCCATGAGGAATAGTTTAATTCATTTAGGTTGGTAATTTTCGTTAGCTTCCATTATAAGATGGCGTCCACTGAAGGGGGGGGGGGGAGAGAGAGAACAAAAAAATAGGCTTACCGTTCAATGCTTCAGGCATCTCCAATCAGTCTCATAATCTTTTCTTGTAGGGGTGTAGACAAGGTACTTGGTTACACTTAGGACAAGAGCCTTGCACTAACTAATTTATTAAAGCATAGGTTATATAAAGATTAAATAGGGAAAGAGAGGAAACAAAGAGGTTACATCCTCCGTAGAAGGTAAACAAACAACAACGTCGTTAGGCTAAACTTTTTACAGTCAGTAGGAGGGGGGCCGACATCATCCTTCCGGTCACGTGTTATACTTGAGTGGCGGCGCTGGTGTCCAACAATTTATTTCAAGCAAACTTTTTAAATTCTGATTCTTATTAAATTTTATAGTCTGAATATCATAAGATTTATGACAAAGCACAATTTGGATTATAGATTAAAGCTACAAGAAAATAAGACCTAATCCAAATAAATTAATAATGTGAGACGTTTTGGTAACAATTCTGTTACTTAAAACATCACCTACTATTAATTTATTTGGATTAGGTCTTATTTTCTTGTAAACATATGATTTAGTTAAAAAGACAGCTTTTTATTCTATATACATTCAGGTAAAAATTCACTTGAGCAAAGCCCTAGTCTAGTAGTTTGGGCAAAACCCTAATTTTAATTATATGTTTGGTTATTCTAGAAAAATGTCCACCTGCAGTGAATATACAGTCGAACCTCTTTAATTCAACACCCCAAGGGATTAGAACTTTTGGTTGAATTAAAGAAAGTGTTGAATTTAAGTTATTTAGATGATTAGCTAATCATCTAACTCGCTAAAATAATATCATTTTAAAATAGCTTTGTAATATAATTTAATGGTATTAATTGAAACCATTGTGTGTGTACTTTTTTGTATTTATTTTTATTTTTATGAGTAACTTTTAGTATCAGGGACAAAATGGCATCAAAACATAATTTAAAAACAAATAATTACAAATAATATTTTATTCTAATTGAAGATTATAGCAGTTGAAAGAAAATGAATATGGAAAATATAAAGAAAATTTTAAAATAATATTTAAAAATAATCATGTAGATCTTTTTAAAAATTCCTTTATAGATGTCTGTTTTTGCACTGAAATCCTATTCAGGATGTATTCTAGATGGTCTATTTTGAAAAAACATGCATGTCTTTCTTCCTCTGGAATGTGTTTTAAATAACAGTTTTCCTTGTATTACAGACATCCACTGCTACTGCAGGTGTTATTGATTTTGTGTTTAAATCTTTTATAATAACATGGAAATGGAATATTGAAATAAAATGTTATCATAATCATTGTGGCTACATTTTATAAAGATTTATTTATTCAAAATTAAATTATTTGTAAATTTTAAAATAACTAAAATATTTCAATGTTGAAAATTGAGAAGAAAATAATATTATTTATTAGTGTGCAATGTCTAAATTCTCGCATTAAAAAAAAAACAAAAACAATAACACTTGCGACATTGCGCAATGGCACCACAAAGTGAAACTTAAACTAACCAGAAACAAAAGTGCGCAGGCGCGATTCTATCGGTGCTTGCCGATCGTCGCCGCCTCCCGCCATTGTAATACCTTTATGGCGGTAAAGTTGTATGTAAAAACATATTCAACTGTCGAAATTCGAATTTTAAAATGGTCGAACTATCGGAAGTGTTGTATTATCGATACTGTCTATTTACGGTTTGTTATTTGATAGTACTGCGGTCGGGACATCATATCATAGTCGAATTAAGGTAGAGGTCGAATTTGCATGTGTCGAATTAACGAGGTTATACTGTATATATGTGATAATCTGTATATAGGATTATGTACCCCCACCACAATCTTCTATATACGATGTATCATCTAAAGGTTTAATAAACTTTAGGCCTCACGAGATGGAGTAAGTGAAGGAAGTAAAGGTCACTGCCCTGGACCATAAAACCTAAGTTCAAAGGCCTTCTTCTTTCTGGAAGATTGCAATCATGGCGGCAATGGAGGACAAACTAATAACGAATCACCAGGATGTGAGGATCTCAGCCAATGAGAAGTCTGAGGTAGTCGATGACGATTATCTCAGACAAGAAAAAAGCAGAACGTAGGTGACCGTGCTACGAGCTAGGTGTGCTCAACATAGGCTCCAACCAAGACAGTGTACGCTCCGTAGATGTGAAAGGCCAGCCGCCTCAGCCGAACTTTCTTCCCTCCCTCGCAGGTCCTATTAAAACCCATCCAAAAGAGTTGTGTTGTTCTTCCCCTGTGGAACCCTTGTCACCCGACCAAGACTGCGCCCACTACCACCATCCCCACATATATACAGTAAAACCCCTCTATAGTGAACCCCAATGGGACAGAGCTTTTGGTTCACTATAGCGACGGTTCACTATAGCCACGGTTTGGCCATTTTTTCAACTTTTCCAAATTTTTAGACCATATAATTAAAAAACAGCCATACAAACAGGAAAAGGCAGCCACTTAATAATGGTCACTTTGTTTTAATTCCCTAAATTGACCTATTTCTTTACAGTAATGCTGAATATCAAAAGAAGTCATTTGATAATAGGTTCTTCTTATCATTAGCATACATGTTTATATATAAACCTATGTATTATTTAAAAATTAAGCCAAATTCCATAGGCAAAACATTATTAATTATATATTTGAAAGGTATAAGAGTATTTTAGAGAACATCCTTCTCAAATAATATAATACTAAATTTACTTGAAAAAATTCCTCTAATACCTTGTTCTTTGAAAGTGAAAAGTGAAATTTGAAAATCAGAATTGTCTTAAAATATCGTTATTTCCATCAAAGAAATAAAGCTCAGTGTATTCTGAATCAATTGAAGATGAATCAAAAGTATCCAATTCAGAAAAATCGGACACGAAACATGTTGATACGATAGCGCGATCGGTAAAATTGCGAATAAAAAACACCAATTCGCAAACACAAAATCGGTGGTAAAACGGCCGGCCAGGGGAAATATTCGCGAACCCTGAATGAGTCATATACCTAACAAGAATTCCATTCTAAAAATTGAACTGTAGTGGTAGTTTTTGAGAATTTATAAGTCGATTTGTTTGTGGCTCATGAGACACAGGGAACTTGGGAGAACTGTTTTTTTTTTTTCTTCTTCTTTCAATTCCAGTTTCCACATATTCTTCTGAAGTGTATATTAAATTTTGTTTTTAACCTGTTATTTTCAAACCATTTCTGGCCTTAAAATTATTTGGAATTATTTTTTAGCCTAGGTTAAACTTGTATAGAATGCTTCTAAAAGGGCATGCTGCCACTGTTTTTTTTTTTAGAACGCCATTCTTTGTTTCTTTTCTTTATTTTGGAAGCCATTTGTATTTTTCTTCTATTTCAAAATTGTCAAATGCAAAGATATTCTATTAAATAAAAGTATAATGTGTAAAAATTTATACAACATACAGCAAAAAAAGAATGGAAATGAAAACAAACAATGCCGCTAATTTTTTGTTTTGAAATCGCGATCCGCGATCTGAAACATGCTCAAAATTTTGTTGTTTTAAAAAATTTTTAAATCACAATTTTGAGTTCGTTATAAGCATAGTATTTTTAATAGATTTTATCATTTTGGGACCGAAAATAGGTTCATTATAGGGGTAGTTCGTTATTTTAAAAATCGCAAAGCTCGTTATAACGATGGTAATTTCAATGGAATGGAATTGGGAATCACCGTGGGTTCGTTATAAGGGAAGGTTCGCTATATCCAGGGTTCGTATTAGCGGGGTTTTACTGTATATGAAAAAAACAATATAAAAATAAAAAGGTCAGGTGTTGATATTAAAAATAATGAAGGCATATCCTGACCAGGAGCACATGTGCTTTTTAGATGGCAGAGCGCCATCTAGTGGAACAGAAATCAACTAAACATTGATTTAACCTGTTCCCTGATTTTTGACCAACCCATTTTTTTGATAAATCAAGAAAAGCCATCCAATGCGTTTCGTGCTGTTGGTGTTCGTCAGCGTGGAGCAGGCTGTACCACTGTGACTAAAAATATTTTTGGTCCCAGAGGCTTCTTAAGGAACCAATATACAGTAAAACCCCTCTATAGTGAACCCCAATGGGACAGAGCTTTTGGTTCACTATAGCCACGGTTTGGCCATTTTTTTTAACTTTTCTAAATTTTTAGACCGTATAATTAAAAAACACTATACAAACAGGAAAAGGTAGCCACTTAATAATGGTCACTTTGCTTTAATTCCCTAAATTGACCTATTTCTTTACAGTAATGCTGAATATCAAAAAAGTCATTTGATAATAGGTTCTTGTTATTATTAGCATACATGTTTATATATAAACCTATGTATAATTTAAAAATAAAGCCAAATCCCCTAGGCAAAACATTATTAATTATATATTTAAAAGGTATAAGAGTATTTTAGAACATCTTTCTCAAATAATACTAAATTTATGCGATAAAACAGAATAAGAGAAGAAAAGTTTCTATATTTATAATAAATAAATAATAATTTATAATAATAAATAAATAAACTTTTCTTCTCTTATTCTGTTTTATCGCATAAACAATACCGAGAAGATTATCACTGTCGTTAATACTAAATTTATTTGAAAAAATGTCTCTAATACCTTGTTGTTTGAAAGTGAAAAGTGAAATTTGAAAATCAGAATTGTCTTAAAATATATCTTATTTCCATCAAAGGAATAAAGCTCCGTGTATTCTGAATCGATAGAGGATGAATCAAAAGTATCCAATTCAGAAAAATCGGACGCGAAACATGTTGATACGATAGCGCGATTGGTAAAATTGCGAATAAAAAAAAACGCCAATTTGCAAACACAATCAGTGGTAAAACAGCCGGCCAAGGGGAATATCCGCGAACCCTGAATGAGTCATATACCTAACAAGAATTCCATTCTAAAAATAGAACTGTAGTGATAGTTTTGAGAATTTATAAGTCGATTTGTTTGTGGCCCATGAGGCACGGGGAACTTGGGGGAACTGTTTTTTTTTTTTCTCTTCTTATTCTTCTTCCACAATTCCAGTTTCTACATATTATTCTGAAGTGTATATTAAATTTTATTTTTAACCTGTTATTCAAACAATTTCTGGCTTTAAAATTATTTGGAATTATCTTTTAGCCTAGGTTAAACTTGATATAGAACGCTTCTAAAAGGGCATGCTGCCACTGTTTTTTTTTTTTTTTTAAGAACGCCACTCTTTGTTTCCTTTCTTTTGGAAGCCTTTTTATTTTTATTCTATTTCAAAATTGTCGAATGCAAAGATATTCTATTAAATAAAAGTATAATGTTTAGGACACATTATTAAACATTTTAAAAGAGCATTATTAAACGTTTTAAAAGAGCATTATTAAACGTTTTAAAAGAGCATTATTAAACGTTTTAAAAAAGAAACGCCACTTCGGAGGGAGCATTATTAAACATTTTAAAAAAGAAACGCAACCTTGGAGGCTGAGCATTATTAAACGTTTTAAAAAAGAAACGCAACCTCGGAGGCTTTATTATTGTGTCCTAAAGATTTCACAGAGGTTATAATATTGGAAAAGTATAATGTGTAAAAATTTATACAACATACAGCAAAAATAGAATGGAAATGAAAACAAACAATGCCGCTAATTTTTTGTTTTGAAATCGCGATCCGTGAGCTGAAACATGCTCAAATTTTTGTTGTTTTAAAAACTTTTAAAATCACAATTTTAAGTTCGTTATAAGCATAGTATTTTAAATAGATTTTATCATTTTGGGACCGAAAATAGGTTCGTTATAAGGGTAGTTTGTTAGTTTAAAAATTGCAAAGTTCGTTATAACGATGGTATTTTCAATGGAATGGAATCGGGAATCGCCGTGAGTTCGTTATTAGGGAAGGTTCGCTATATCCAGGGTTTGTATTAGCGGGGTTTTACTGTATATATACCCTATATATTAATATTATTATATATTTATTATTTCCTACCAGGTTTATCAGGTGAATTTGGAATAACTTTTGCACTCCATAAGACAAATATTATTTTAAATTAAAAAAATTCCCATTTTTCATTCCGTAGCCATATTAATGTAAAATGAAACAGTACATGTGTGTGCAGTGTAGTGATGAACAAAAATTGAAAATTTAGCAACCATCATTTCTCTGTGATAGTGAATGGACTTTCTTAATAAGTTTCACTAAACGACTGTTATCATGTCAAGAAGCAATTTGATCAAGCAGTAACAAAGAGGGAATGGCTTCAAAGAAAAACATCCATGTTGATTGGACAGGGTAAGAAGTGAAGAATTTGTCAAAAATGTCAAGGAGCAGATTGATGGAAAGCCCTTAGAAGAGCATGAAGGCTATAGCCAAGGGAATGAACATTGGCCCTTACAATTGTAAGGTCTATCCATGAGGACCTTGGTCTCAAGTTCTATGCCCTACAGAAAGGCCAGTTGCTGACTGAGAATATGAAGGATAACAGAAAAGAAAAGGCTGCTGCTCTCCTCAACAACCTGAAACATGATTCTTGTGGCATGCTGAGGTTCTTCTCTGATGAAAATAATACTGATGTGGACCAAAGGTAAATCCCAGGAGTGATCACTGGATCTGTAAATTTTCATCAGAGGTACCTCTCATGATGAACACTAAATTCCCTGCCTCCGTGACGGTTCTTGGCATTATCAACAGTAAAGGTTATGCCATGCTTCCCCATTTCTTTGAGAAGGGCCTTGTTTACACCTACATCAATGTACTGGAGACCATTGTGATGCCTTGTATGGACATGGTGGCCACAGGAAGGAAGTATGCCTTCCAACAGGATTAAGCACCAGCCCACAAGGCAAAAAAGACAAACGTGGCTGACACTTAATGTCTTAGTCACTGGAGTCCTGATATTTGGTCCTCTAACTTCCCTACTACATCCCCCTCGACCACAATGTATGGGGTGCAAGTCTGGCAACAGTGCTTTTGAAAGCACGTTTCCAGTAAACAAGACATATTTTTTGCTATTTAAAAAAATATATAATTAATTAATATTCATTTTTTTATTTTGATACTGTACCTCAAGCCTTTTGAACCACTTTGGCTGAATATATCTTTTAAATATATTTAAAGATATTATAATTTCAACATCCAAGTTGAATTCCAAGATGGAGCTGGCCAGCCATCCAATAATGAACGGAGTTGGCAAGATAATGATGACTTCCTCCCATCGTCTAAGCACAATTTTACGTTCAACAGAAGTGCCAATCTGTTCAAATTTGCCTTCCAAACTTTGGATGCCGTTGTTATGCTGGACACCAACCTGGATACGTCATCGAAGAAGCAGTTGGCCATCAGAGGTATATTCCTGTCGCTGGCTCAAAAGGCAGACTTGCTTCTGGAAGACGCCTTTAAGGGAGTGAGTCTAGGACGTCCCCAGCCTCCTGTATACAAACCCCAAGCCTCGTCATTTGCCTCCGCGGGTGCATCTGATTTTATGCCAAAGAAACCAGCCACCACTAAAAACGCAGTTAAGTCCTCTTTTGTGAACCTGGCCCCAAACTTTGGATCGCAAGTGGTGGTCAGATCCACAGATAATAGGCCAACCTACGAGATATTCTCAGGGAGATCCAAAAGATCCACCCAATGTTTGCAGCCTCCAAGGACGTTGTGGCGCCAACAAAGTTGGTTGGCAAAGTTGTACTGCACACAAGTACCGAAGAGGTTGCAAAATCCCTGGCCTCAAAACTCAACTCTCCCCTCAAATCTAACATGCTATAAACGCCCTTCCATCCTACCCAGGTATTGTCTTTTCAGAGTAGACAATGAGGTATCAGATGAGGATATTTGTGAGGATCTCTCTTATAACTACGCCATCCAAGCCCTCTCTGGTCTTAAGGTGGTCCACCGCTCAAGAAATAGTAGCCAGGGCGCATCAACAGTCTTCATGTAAGTGGACAACCTAGTGGTGGAAACCCTGGGCCAACACGGGCTCATTCCCATAGCCGGTCTGATGACCAGGTGGAGCCCCACCCTGCGACAGTGTGTCCGCTACAGTGGATTTGGACACCGAGCCGCCAACTGCACTGCAGCCACACCTACTTGCTACAAATGCGGCTCTTCAGAGCACAAAGGCAAACCGTGCACAGCCGAAGCAAGCAAGGTACGCTGCTGCCACTGCAGTAAAAGAGCTGGTGCTGCCATCAACCACCTGGCCACATCCTCCACGTGCCCATTTGTAAAGGCTAAAATAATGCACTCCAGAAAACAATGCTAAGACCTTTAAGAATCTTGCAGGCTAACGCCCAAAAATCTCCTGCCATTTTAGAGCTTTCTAATTTGGCAGAGGCAACTAGAGCCGACCTGGTGCTTCTACAAAAATTTCCTGCTCACTTCAACTGGCCCTCGTCTGGTTTTCAAACCTTCAATATTCCTGGTTCCTATATATTCCTATAGCAGTATGCTCTAATCTTCAAGTGCTGCCCATCGATTCTTCAGACCCAGCTATCACATCTATTGCTATCTGGCTGGGGCACAGTCCTATTTCAGTCATCTCAGCATACTGGCATGGACAAAGTGATACTGTTGACTTTCTCCCCCACATTGAATCCATCAATAACAGGTTCCTGTTACCGCGGGGTATCAACGCCAGACTTGACTGGTGTGGAGAAAATTGTTTAGGGCATTGCCACCTTAACAACCATCACGTCTTAGGCCCACCTGTGCAGTTTACATGGTCTACTGGTCACCTCTCTTTCTCTATTGATGTCACACTGGCATCAAGTTCCCTAGCAGCCCATGCTACCAAGCATCTGGTGGGTGAGTTGGCATTTTTACGGACCACATTCCCATTCTCTCTATTTTCCCAGACATGACGACAAATGAACCCCCAGTGACACATGGGTTGAATCCTCATTCAAATGAGTCGCATTCACCTCCTTCCTTGAATCATTGCTGCATCAAGTCGGTTCCCTCCTCCAAGAGGTGTCCACTCCTGAAAAGATTGACAGTGTAGTGTTGCTCCTCACATCCATCCTTCAAAGGTGTCTGTGACGCCTCCATGCGGAGATGATCCAACAGTCCCAGACCTTCAAAACCCTTGTGGACTCCTGAACTGGCTGAGAAAACTAGTCCTTTCCCTTCGTTGCTGCTCGCAGAGCACAGAGTCCAATTCAAAATTTCTTCCATGGTCTCTATCGAGCATGCCTCAACCGATTCAAAGCAGTGATACAGAGAGCCAAGAGTAAATGTTGGCTAAACCTCTGCAACAAAGTTTCAGTCACCACTTGGAGCGTCATACACAGCCTCATAGCTCAGGGTCGTAAACCCCACAGGGGTCCTCCTCTCCTCCAGCATTACAATGGCTCCCCCTTCACTCCGGAGGAGACAAGCCGCATAGTCCTAGAGCATTTCCTTCCACCAGACAATCGACCACATCCACCAAAAAGTTATCTTCCACCCTACTCTGAGGAACCAGACTTCCAGCCGTGGGAAATCTCCAGAGCCATCTACTGTTGTGGTAGCAGGAAGACCCCAGGTCCGGATGGGCTTGGCTCTCTCTGTCTGGTACTTGGTGGAACCCCATTACATTCATTACTGGCCACAATATTTTCCAAGTGCCTCAAAATTGGCCACTTCCCTTGTCCCTGGAAAGCGGGCCGCCTCATTCTTATCCCTAAACCTAGCTCAGCCCCAAACAAGCTAGATAGATACCGACCAATTACGCTATTAAACAACTTAGCAAAGGTGTTCGAAAGATGCATTCTGGCCAGACTACAATGGCTGGCAGATCGACATGGCTTGTTTTCTGACAATAAATTTGGATTTGTCCATGGGCGCTCGGCAGAAAATGCACTGGCCAAAATCACAGAGTTTATTGACAGCAGGCAGTCACACTGGAGGAAGACTCAGGCAATAAGCCTGTACATCAGCAAGGCTTTCGATGCCATTTGGAGACCGGCTATTGTCCAATGCCTTGATCGCCTAGTCTGCCCCGACTCACTGGCTTGCCTCGTGCAAAGTTTCCTTGAAGATAGGGAAGTCATGTATTCCACGTGGTCATTCAAAGTTTCAACCTTCTCCCAGCGAGGAACAACTTTATTTATATAATTTTTTTTTGCTTGCAATAAATTTCAGTCAAAATTCCATTGTGGTTATATCCAATTACCAGATACAGCCTGTATATACACTCGTGGACAAAATTAAGGAAGTTGTACCTTTTTGCATGTTTATTGGGATTCAGACATTAACTCTGAAAGATATTTTATAAACAGTGATCTTCAATTGAATACACACATGATAACCAAGTGTGAACAAAAAATTGCCTGTCTCCAAGAAAAAAAAAAGTTTAACCGGCAACATCAAAGACTTTCCAATTCCTTAAGCTTTGTCAATGAGTATATATACGCTATATACACTCATAGTATAAATATAGTAATATTTGTTATTGTATTGCTCACATATATTTCAAAATTTTATATATTCATATAATCCACATTTCCTAATATAATCTGTATCATCTTTATTTGTATTCAAACTCAAAATGACGTCAAAACGAAACCAGCAAAAGAGTGGGGTTTGGAGACAGATACGAGGCAAAGTTTCAAAGGACATATCCGCCAACCAATTAGACCATAAAACAGCATCCACTTGAGCCCAGGCAGAGGCAGTCCGGGGTCAACACAGCAGTCTCAGGGGAGAGTGTCAGCTCACAGAATGTGGGATAACATGTGTCCATCTATGCAGGCCGCTTCTTGCTCCTCGCCTTGGTGTCAGTGTCCAGGTGTGTCATGGCATCCACCTTTGTCTTATGGGCTGGCTCCGACCTGCTTAGTGCTAACATCTCGCCCTGCTTCTTGCTGTTCATGTGTGGGAAGAACCTCACCACTGTCGCCCCATGACTACGACTGGCAGTTTATTCACAATTTGAGCTTACTCTGGGTTGGTTGCGACATATATATATATTTTTAAAATAGAGCAATCCATAAATAAATCTTTAATTAAAAAGGCATATATTGGATCAAAATATCATTTATTTTATCAATATTTCAGTTGGCTAAACGCCAACCTTTATCAAGGTGTTATAACATTTTAAAGTGTGTCAACAACAAACTCAGCGCCACATAACATCAACAGCATATCAAATTTTTTCTCCCCATTGAATATAACAAAATATTTTAAAAAACTTAAGCTGTTGACATTATGTGGCGCTGAGTTTGTTGTTGACACACTTTAAAATGTTATAACACCTTGATAAAGGTTGGCCTTCAGCCAACTGAAATGTTGGTAAAATGAATATTTTGATCCAATATATGCCTTTTTAATTAAATATATATTTATATGTAATAATTTGTCTAATGCCCAAGAGATATAATTTATTTTTGCCATAATTAATATGTTAAAATGTAAATACAAATTCACCCATTTATAAATCTGTACAAAATAAACATGGGAGCCAGTACGCGCGGGCGAATGCTACGGCACGCCGCCGCATGCGCACACTCACGAGTGTGGAACAAATTATTTTTCAAAGCTTACATGCACAACGTTTGCGCCCTTTCATTCGACCATGACGGATACGATATATATAAATATATATAGTTTTAAATAAAATTGTTAAATAGATTCAATAAATAAAAATTCCCCAATTTCTGTTATCAGAAGGATCCTTTTCAATAGCTGACTCCCCTAATGACATCTGTCTTGCCAGTTGAAACACACAGTCACACTTGAAAGAAAACCTTTTTTTCCTGGCACCGTAGATGTTACTTCCCCGAAAAAGAATGCCATTTGTCATCAACAGCACTGCAGTTTTAGGCCATCCTTCCTTCCACAAAAACCTTTCCTTGAAATTTTCATCTGTCTCCTAGGTGGTCATGTGATGTAGGCGTAGAGTTACTGACACAATATATTGTAAGCTTCCTTACTTATAATTGATATAAAGGTTGCACTTTTAATTTTTCTGATTAGGTATCAATTCAAAATATTGTTGTTAAACCCAGATGCCATTTTTATTTTGACTTAGAGTGCCATGTCCCCTTAGGGACACTTGCATAGAACACTTGCACAAACATAGAAATAAAAGAAACATTTGAAATATGTACAAGAATTAGTATGCAAGTTAGTTAGATGAAAAGAGAAAAAATATCAACACAATTGAAATATGTACAAAGGGTTGGTATGCAAATTTAGTTAAATTAAATCATTTATAAAATAGTGTATTTGAGGAAACCAATTTACAGATTGAAGAAAGTTTAAAGAAATATTTTAGAATGAAAATATGCAAGATATTAGGGAATTGTTCAATTAAAACTATGCTAAACAGAGTTAATTTCTAAATGAAAGTGTTCCAATGGAATTTAGTAGTTTTTATAAAATTCAAAATAAATCTGCAAAATGAGTTGAATTTTATATATTTGTCTTTTGTTGAAATTAGATCAAACGGGTTTGATACATTTAGTCCATTGTTTATTCTATATTCTTGGAAGACGGGGCAATTTAGCAGCAGATGAATAGAAGTTTGTTCCTCACATCCACAGAAGCATTTTTGATTTAACAAATCCATGTTGTCTCTCTCTGGAGCATAAAAAGATTATTACTTTCATAAAAGAAAATAAGACCTAATCCAAATAATTTATTAGTGTGTGACGTTTCGGCAACAACATTGTCGCCATCATCAGACAAAAGAATAAAATGATTTATTCTTTTGTCTGATGATGGTGACAATGTTGTTGCCGAAACGTCACACACTAATAAATTATTTGGATTAGGTCTTATTTTCTTTTATTATAATCTATTATCCAAATTGTGCTTTATCATTATTACTTTCATAAAATTCTTAAATTCGATTTTTAACATTTTTTCAAAAATTTTAGAAAGATTTGATATTAATGAAAGGTCGATAATTTTTTTTTAATTCTAAATTCGATTTTTGTGGTAAAGAATTACCTTTAGAGCTGCTATTTTCCATTTTTCTAGATAATATCCCTTTTGAATACATTTATTAAATAGTTTGCATAACATAAGCTTTTTGTGTTCTTTGTGATGCTATTTGTGGTCTTTGTTGTTAGGACAGTAAAAAATGACAGGTGAGTTTGTGAAGGGATGCAGCTAAAGTTTTTGCCTAATTACAGTGATATGAAATAGAAAGAGTACACTATAAAAAATAATTGCCTCCAACCTCTGCTGACAGAAGAATCCTTGGAACTTTAGATGCCAATCATGCACACTGTCTTACTTTACACAGTCCAAGTCCAACCTGAGCTGCTTCTGCTGCCAACATACACACTTGTACCAATGTCCACATTGCAATCTGCTCTATAGAGTCCAATTGCATTGTCTTGTTCCACCAACCTGGCTTGGCCAACTTCAAAGCATTTCTGCCGTCAGGCCAACAGCTGCCATCCATCAGACTGTGTCCTCTCTGACAAATTACTTGAGAGACTTCTTGCTTTCAAACTCCTGTCATGAGATTCTTATCACCTTTCCTTCTCAGATACCCCTTTTTTAGTTCCCCAGTACCACTGCAATTTCCTTTTTTATATCACTACCCACTTGTCTTGGATTGTGAGAGTCTGATGCTTTGATATATTTCTCTTAAAATTCACTGAAAAAGGTGGCGGTATTCACAAATTATATTTTTAAAATTGACATTGGAACTTCATTATGATATAAATTATATACAAATTTTAACACTAAAAAAGCTTGGTCCCAAGTGATGCCTTTATAACAAGGTTCAAAACTGCATTATTTAAACAACAAAAGCTCAAAAGAGCCGAAAGAGTTACATAAACAGTTGCAGGAGCCTGATATGTTCCCACTCCACTCTACTGCTCTAAAAGTCGCTGCATTATAAAAATTGTGCTCATTCACAAAATGTTCATTCCATAAATTTTTGAATCTAGACTGAAGTTTCTCAGAAAATGATCGCATCATAAATAATTGTTGCATCATGTAATGCCCTTAGAAGACCCAGTGCGACTTATTACAGGTTCAAAAAGTTTCACAGTTAACTAAAAATAAAGCCAGACTTTTTTTAAGCCAACTTAAGTAATAAAATATATCATAAATATAATTGATAAGGTGTGGTGGTGGTATCTTGTCCATGGAGCAGATCAGATCGGTCTGTGCACCCGATTACAATACCAGCCAACCGAGGTGCCTTTATTTTGTTGCTACTAGGAAAGGGGGGTGCCATTGCCCCGTTAGCCACATTTCAGAGTTCCCTGTTCAGGGTTATCATAGCGGCTCGGGGCTCACGAAACCGTACTACAGGCCAGTCCCTTACTTTTCTGCTTCTCCCGCCCGCCATGTAGAGGAGGGGTTGGACTTCTGGGCAGGATTGATAAAGTGTACAATTTGGATTAGAAATCAAAACACAAAGTTATGTGTTAATAAATATAACTCTAAAATGGTGTCGGCCAGGGAGAAAAAGTATTCATTAGTTTTTTAAGATACCAAACGTGCTACACAAATTTGAAATAGACCTGGTTACCTTTTTATTTCACTTTAGCAACATCACAATAAAGCTATGTTTGTAATTATGTGTTAATATTGTAATGTTGAAAATGAGAAAAAACAACCTCAGAATAAAACAGTAATTTATATATTTAATGAATAAAATAAAAATTATTAATACCAGAGAGAGACAATGTAGGAAGTTTGCAAGGTAACAAAATATAAATATTAATATATATATAATGATGCAATATCTGATTAACTGTGGGTTTGTTGCAGGGGTGGCAGAGAGGTGTATAGTTTACACACACCTGAAGATAACTCAATTCTCAAAACTAAATTAACACTAACTACTTTAGAAATTTAGCTCCAGATGGATGGCGAAACTTCTAAATTTATCAAAACATCTTTTCTCTGGACCATAGACAACTTCAGTTTGCATCAAGAAGATGTTGGGGAACGTATAGAGAGTTCTACATTCTCAACCCCTGATAAAGATAAGTTAGAATGGAAGCTTAGATTATATCCAAACGGGGAAAGAGATAAGGGCTTTCTATCACTTTACATAACTTTAGAATCAGATTGTAGTGATATTGATATTGAGTTCAAATTTTCAATCCTATCCTCTACAAGAAAGAAATTCAATTCAATGGAAATTGTGTCCACATTTGGGAATAACAGTTCCTGGGGTTATACAAAGTTTTTTCCAAAGTCATCTCTATTTGAAAAAAAAGCTACTTTCCTCCCCAATGACCAGTTAACCATATTCTGTGAAATAACAGTTCTAAGTTACCCAGAAGACATCGTTGATCTTAACAATGATCCCCCGTTTAAAGTACCCGAGTGCAGTTGGTCACAGGACATGAATCTTTTACTTGAGAGCCACAATTTCTCTGATGTCACAATTCATGTAGGTGATCGCATGTTTCAAGCCCACAAGAATATCCTGGCAGCAAGATCCTCAGTATTTGAGGCCATGTTTGAACATGAGATGAAAGATCAGAACTTGATTAATATCACTGATGTGGAACCTACAGTAATGCAAGAATTACTCAGGTTCATGTACACAGGACGCTCTAAGAATGTGGAAGGTATGGCTGAAAAACTTCTGGCAGGATCTGCGAACTATGGCTTAGAAAGGTTAAAAGTTCTATGCGAAATGTCCTTGGCTTCTACTCTCTCAAAAAATAATGCTGGAGATGTTTTGGTACTGGCAGACAGGTATCAGGCTGAACAACTCAAAGCCTTCACAATTAGGTTTATCAACACTCACTCCCTTGCTGTAATAGAATCTGAGGGATGGAAGTCAAACTTGAGTCAGAAGCTCCATTTGTTCTCTGAACTAATAGCACCGTCTTATAATAAATTTCCACTTTGTTGTGAAGTGGTTTCCTCTGAAACCAATAAAATTGAAACCTCCAAATATTGGAGTCATACTAAAGATAAAGTTACCAGTTATTTTTTTAAATGGACCATTAATCGATATAGCCTTAGAAAACCTAACAGAAAAAGATACATCCAAAGTCCTATCTTCCAAAACATTGATAAAAGTTTAAAATGGCGTTTGGAAGCATATGTTGATGGTTTAGATGATGACTCAAAAGGTTTCCTCTCACTCTTCCTGAGGCTTGAATCTTCTTTAGAAATTGAGGTCATCTCTAAATTTGAATTGGCTCTCATAAATGAAAAGGGTGATAAAATTAACAATAAGGAATTTACTTGTAAGTTTGTTGATGGTCAGAAAGAAGGTATTAGCACATTCATGGAAAATGATTTCCTATGTGATAAAAAAAATGGGCTTCTACCGGAAGATAAGTTGACTATTGTGTGTGATATCAAAGTTATTGAAGAAACTATTGTTACCGGTGGAAAAACTGTCACTATTCAGTTCCAGGATCCAGAGAGTAGATGGTCAGAGGACATGCGATCTCTACTGGAGAGCCCCAAGTTCTCTGATGTGGTACTGAAGGCATGTGGCTGCACAGTCAAGGCCCACAAGAACATTCTGGCAGCCAGATCTCCGGTGTTTGCTGCCATGTTTGAACATGAGATGAAGGAAAACAGAGAGAGCCTAGTAGAGATAGAAGACATGGAGCCCGAGGTACTGGAAGAAATGATCAGGTTCATCTACACAGGGCAGTCACCCAACCTGGACAGTATGGCGGATAAACTCCTATCTATGTCAGACATGTATGGCCTGGAGAGACTGAAGGCGATGTGTGAAGTGTCACTGGCTTCCACTCTTACTTCAGAGAATGTTATGAAAGTTCTGGTGCTGGCAGACACTCACAATGCCCTTCAACTTAAGACTCACACTATGAGCTTTATATATGAAAATTTTGATGAAATATTGAAGACTGAGGATTTGAAGGCTGTTACAAAACCTCACCTACTCAATGAAATCTATCTCACATTCGCATCCAAAAGAATCCAATGTTATCATCTTCCAGTAGATAAGAAGGATTCCACAAATCCATTAGCGACTTAAAGGTTTCATCATATCATAAGCATCCTTACAACCTCTTCATTCCATACTTTTATTAATTTATGAAAACAAGATCACTTCAAAGTGAATATATTATCTGTGATGTTTCGGTAACAGCATTGCTACCATTTTACTGTAAGAAGAGTACATAATGAGAAAACTCAACACCATGTTTTCAAATAGTCAATACTATTATCAGTATATAAACCAGAATAGAAAAATAAATTACTGATAAAAAGAAAAATAAACAAATTATTCTTTAAGAATCCAAAAATATTTGTAAATTGAAATAAAAATAGATATAATTGAAATTATCTGTAACTGTCATTAATATTTCCATTCTTTTAATTGTGGCACATTTATTTAGAAGGAAAAGGATTCATTAAATTTGTCTCTGAAATCATTTTTCACATCTTGTATCTTTGTTTCTTCTAGATTGAAATTGTTTTACAACTGCAGTTGTTTAAATGTTTTTTCCCCCCCTATGTTTTACAAGTGCAGAAAGATATCAAATTTGTCCCAAGTTCCGGAAATTTGTTATATCTAACATTTTTCATACTTTTTACATTTCACTTCCAAAATTCTACCCTTTTGTGTTAATCAATGTATTGAGAAAAAGGGTTTCATGTTTTCCATGCAATTTTCAAATTTTTATACTTTTCTTGCAAACTTTTGGTTTATAAATGATAATGTGGTGTATTTTGCCTCCTGATTTTTGCACTTAATATTTTGAAACGAAATTTTATTCTTAATTATTTGGTTCATGTCTTCTATTTTATGCTGTCGGAAGATTAAAAAAAAAAATTTTCCAAGCTTCTTTAACTGCATTATTAATGGATTAAATGTTGAAAGAAACTAAAAGAAATAATGAAAACGGTGAATATGCTCTAAAATGGGATTCTTCCATGATTGATTCTACACAGGAAGTCAATATCAATCACATTAAGAAGAAACATCAATGTTGATTATTAATACAACTTGAAACCTCAAAGTTTTGATTCTAATTTTTTGTCATTTATTCTATATTTTGGTGAAATTAGAGTATTAGTAATATTACTATTAAAATTTACAGTAAAGTAACAATACAGTAATTGTTGGTTACAATGTTACTTGTTTTATATTATAATGATCCCTAACAACAAGTTAGGATTAAAAACTTTATTCATACAACATCCTAAAACAGTACACAAACTTCATGTTCTCTATTGTTGGTCATTGGTCCATCTTCTTACTACACAGAGTAGTCCTTAATTCTATCTATGAAAATCCAAAAATTAGGCATATGTGACATTACTATTTACTTTTTGTATAAATTATTTATATTGTAACATAGAAAATTAGGAAAGACAAACCTCAGAATGACAGAAATATATTTAATGTAAAACCAAATTAAAATTATTAAAATAGCACAGAGGCATTAAAAGATTTTACAGTGTATCAAAATACAAATATCAAATTTAAAAATATATTCATAGAATAATAATCTCTGCTACAATATAGATATACAAAGGGGGATCAATAAATAAGGTGAATTATCTTCGTTTCTTGAATGCAGAAGGTATTCAAACATCTCAAATATGCCAAAGAATGAAAAATATCTATGGTGAGTCTTGTTTGTCTCAAAAAACATTTATAACGAGTTAAAAAATGGACGAATTACATGTTCCTCAGGTCTCAACGTTCGGCCGGTAAAGTTTTGTTAACAATTTTTTGGGATGTTGATGGACCAATCTGTCTTGATTTTTTATCCTCAAGGCAACGTATGAACAGCGACCTTTATTGTGACATTCTTGTAAATAAGCTAAAGCCCGGTATAAGAAACAAAAGAAGAGGGAAGCTTAGTAAAGGTGTTCTCTTCCTTAATGATAATGTAAGGCCGCATACATCATGTAAAACTGTATCTACAATCATTAAATTAGGTTTTGAAGTTTTAGAACATCCTGCATATAGTCCAGACCTAGCCCCCTCTGACTATTTCCTTTTTGGACTACTAAAAAAGGAGTTAAAGGGAAAGCAATTTGACTCGGATGAAGATGTCCAGAAAGTGATGCAAGATTTATTTCACACGCTTCCTAAGAGTGCCTATAAAGAGGGTATTTACAAGTTGCCAGAACGATGGAGACGATGTATTGAAAGCCAAGGTGATTATTTTTAATAAATCAAGTCCTAATTTTTAATATCATTCTTATTTTTTTAAATAAATTATAATTCACCTTATTTATTGATCCCACCTTGTATTATTATAATATTAACCCCAAAAAATGAAAATATTGTTTTCTTTTGTCACAAAGGGAGATATATTTATAGCCCAGGTTCTCCTGGAGTGCAGAATGCAAACTACCTGATTTTTCACACAAAGACCTTTTTTTAAGATATATTTACCAGTCTGAAAATAAAAAAAAAGAGTAAAAGCTAACTCAATTAATGGTAATAAGGAAATTTATATACAGTAAAATATTGTAGCGTAGAAAATTAAGTTTTTGTATATCTGGGGATGTGAAAGTATTTATTGATGACGTCACACGACAAGTCGACAATTATTAACAAAACTATCTACAGCTAGAGAATCTAGAGGTTAAACAAAACCTTAGCCAACATGATGGCGATGTAAGTGTTTAACAGAAGGACTGGGACGTAATCTTGCCCTACGTCACTTTCGACTACAACACCGCAAAGCAGGACATGACAGGCTACACTCCATTCGAACTGGTCCATGAATGTGAGGTTGAAACAACTGTGGATACTTTATCTCCAAACCCGATAGAAGAGCTCCAAGAGGAATACAGCCAAAGGATTGTGTCGCGAGTCGAAGAGACTAGGCAGTTAGCAAGATTCGAAACTTTGAAAGCCCAAGAAAAGGACAATGCCAGATATGAGTCAAAGCATGAGGCAACGAATTACAAGGAAAGATGGGACTCTCAGAAAAACTGATGAAAAGGTACTTTGGGCTATACAGGGTTACTCGGAAAGTCTCTGACGTAACCTTTAAAGTGGAACCTGCGGACCAACCAACCAGGCGGCGTCAAACAAGAGACCTGGTCCATGTACTGAGAACGAAACCCTACCATGACCCTGAGGATCAAGCTGATCTGTTCAAGTGATAATTACAGCGGGAAGTTGTTAATCTAGGAAAAAGGCAATGCCATTGAAAAATTATTGTAAATACTTTGTTTTGATATCTAGGAAATTGAGGGAAAAAATAGAAAATGAGGTGCCTGAAAAACCTTTAACTCCAACTGGAAGAAAGGTGAAAAAAAAAAGTTGACAGAGAGAATCTATCTTCTCAAAGGAACATTTTCATAATAACCGATGTACCTGCCTATTTCTATCAACCAGTGATGGCTTAAAAATACGCAAAAAGGCTAAGGTTCATTTCCTTAAGCTGCACCATTTCAAAGAACGCAATACCTGCAGCAGGGCCCTTTATGAAAAGTACCTGAAAGATATAAAATGAAAGAATGTTGTTACATGGACGAGGAGCATGGGTTTACCTCAATGATAGCAACCAACCCAGTGCCATTTTCTACGCTAACTCTGAAATAAACACCTTTCAGAACAGGGCCAAACAATACAAGGAAAGTTTCTCAAAATGCTTAATGATTGCCGAGAATTTCTACTACAATGGGAAGCTTCCTATAAACAAGGTGAACGTGAAAATGAATTTGCAAGTCTTGTCTTAGACCTATTATTCGACAATTGATGGGTTCCCCGGTTTGGATAGTTGAAAAGGGAGGGTACACGATGTGACTTATTAAAGTCTCCTTACTTAAGTATATATATATATATAGCAATTTAGGCCAACAACCCTATGTATATAACCCGCGGCAAGACCTTAATGTTGTATAATAGCAGCACAGCTGTCAGTGATGCACTATCGGCATATGTCTTTACATCATCACATGTAATACAATTTGTGCAAATAGGATAAATAAAATAAATAAAAAAGAAAAAGGGAAAAAAAAACTCTGTAATTGATTAAGAGTTGAGCTAAAGCAAGGATTGAGCATATAATATTGTCAGTACAGTGGTCTAAAGATGGAAACAACCGCGACACTATTATACAACTTCATCTGACAACCCACGAAATCGTTATTAAATTGGGCAATCTATAAAACACTGAAACACAGACACTCGCGGCAATGTATGTGGCCGGTAATTTATGGGAGACTTGAATATTAGTAACATTCCCTTCAAATAGGTAATAAACATACAACATTTTATTTAAACAGTTGGAATAGCACCCTAAGACAAATTATGTATGAAATAGGTAACAGAGGAGACAAGAAAATTTCTCTAGATATTTATTTAAATATCTTAAAATTTGGGAACATGTCTATACTGACGAGATATGCTATTTACATAGTAAAATTTAGATAGAGGTGACCTGAAGTTACTTTATAGCCCTTTAGGGCCCATGCGAAATCTAGGTTGGCTACTACACAAAAAAGGGGGGGGGCGCTAAGTCATAATGACAAATGGCTTACCTTTCTCGAAAGTGCCGGCAAAGGTCTCCTGTCTACAGACTGTCCTTTCACTGAGCGACTCCGATCGAATCTTTGCCTTTTGGCAAAGAACCTTCTTTTATATCATCTCATTCTCCATTTTCATTCGCCGAAAGAAACACCAATCAAAATGGCCAACGGCTCCAGTATCAATTTCATAGACGCCCCAGGCCTCTCCCCTTCAAAATAGAACATATAGTATTACCAAACAAAAAAAATCTAAAGAGGGAAACAACTACAGCGATCGTGTAAAATTTCAGACGCCAGCCCCCCCTCTCTCCACATGGGTTGGAATACAATCCTCCCTTTTTCTCGGGATGGTATATATATCGCCCCCCCCCGTCTTGGCTAAAATTGACCCAGGCCCTTTTTACCTGGACTGTAATGTGATGCTTTCCTTTCTCTGGAAGGATATTTTATAAGGTTCAGTCTTTAGAGATCTTCCTTCTCCATTTTTCTCCTTTTTTTTTTTTTTTTTTCTGGTCACCTTTACCTAAATTTTTTGGTGAGGGGAATATATGTACATATGAAACAACAGTTTCCAGCTCGGATGTCTCTGGATGTCTTCTTCTTTACCAGGCATCACCTTTCAGCATGGAAGTCTGGTGTCACCAAGTGTCTAAGTTTCTGGGCAAAAAAAATGGTCTGTAAGTCTATGTGGGAGGGAAGCCATGTATCCATTTGATTTGATTATACATACGCCTTCTGTTGGGGTATGGTTACAAAAACGTGCCCCAACAATCCTCCCCCTGCCAAGTAATGGACAAATGCGTTTGTGCTATTCATTATTCATCTGCCTTTCATCAGTTACTATGAAAGCAGGCCCATTTCTAGCAAAATGCATTTTCCATTACTAGGTGAAGTTAGGTGTACCGAAACCTATAGGGAAGATAAGGCTAATCAAAATGATGGTATGCTATTCTAGATGTTTATTATTCCGAACATTAGTGGGCATTGTGCATCCTGGCAAAGGGGTTTTTATGTGTTATTATTCTGTCAGCACACTGTTATCAACATAGGTTATGGGGGACGTCATATCATATGTATGGAAGTAAGCAAGATCATCTGTCTTACCATTCATGGGATATATACCACCCTTCCACTTTCTTCTTTGGCCTTGAGGAGTAGGCCCTCCTTGTGGTAAGTCCTCTCAACCCCATCCTTGCCTCTTGTGGTGCTGGATTCATTGCTACCTTCTTTCTGCTAACAATACAGTTAGAGCATTTCCCTATTACATATTATATATAAAAATTTGGGCGCCAAGAAGTCGTTTAGAAATAACTGACTAGTCCAACTCCTAAAACATGCCAGCATCTTTATTTAAGTACCAA
This sequence comes from Cordylochernes scorpioides, assembly GCA_030710605.1. Lineage (NCBI taxonomy): Eukaryota > Metazoa > Arthropoda > Arachnida > Pseudoscorpiones > Chernetidae > Cordylochernes > Cordylochernes scorpioides. Next base: position 5,102,370 of record CP092869.1, on the reverse strand, counting down.
TCAAGACATTCGTGTGGTATAGTTATACATATACAATCAAAGGAAAGGATAATTATAGTTAGCTGAAAGAAATATCTTGATACATAATGATTAGCCTATGACATGATGACTTTTGCTAAATAAAAAAAAAGGTTACAGAGAACAAATTGTGAAAGTAATTATTAAATAAGGCACGAAATATGTAATGATAAAATGAATCCTTCCATGTTATATGATGAGTATAACATATATATTGAAGTAAAACATATCCTGCAGATAGTGATTAAATATGTTAAGATATAAGTGATAAAAAACATCCCATGATAGATGACAAAGAAAACTACTACAAGATTATATATGGTGACAAAATATATATAATTAAATATTTAATATAAATATTAATATCATGAATGTCAAAATAAAATTGTTGAAATGAATAGTATATGACTATAATATAATATATATGATATAAAAATAATAACATATTGAAAAAGAAAATGTAAACATAATATATATTTGTGCGCTGAAGGTTCAAGGTTTGGTATCTCAGTTAAGTTTCAATCTTATCCAGTCTGGAATCACGAGTTGGTCACTGGGTAATATTCGTCTATCCCGATCCTACTGGAGGGTGTGTTTTCTCTTATGTGTTAGATTCCTCTAATTACAATACTCTCTCAACCCAGATGGGAACGTCATTTAGAATCTTGGTCAAATGGAGCATAGCCCAGACCTCTATTAAACTACACAGTCCATTTAAATCTAGGGTGACAACCGTATGAAGAGAATTTTTCTGTTTTGGCAGAGCGACTAATCAATTTCTACTATTTTGTTTGTGACTCCGTTTACCTTGTCTCTGGGGTGTGTACAGTTCAGCTACCTCCCCCTTTCAAGAAATTCATATTACTTTCATCTACTAATATACCCTCTATTCATTGACCTGAATCCTACAAATCTACATCTTATAAATTTGAATTTTATCAATCTGAAATTTTGGTTCTTTTACAAATTCCTTCAGAATTCTACTCCCTGTATAACTGCTCTTAATTCTACTGTCCTCAATACAACACTTCTAAAACTTTGACTCATTGGCTCGTTCTGGCGTCTCGTTCGCGGTCCTTATATTTAACTAATACTTTAAAATCTTATCCTATCATGAAACGAGTTTAAACTCGTTGAAGGTCCTAATAATTACTTATTTTGCCTCTCGAATCGGTCTTATACTCGAATTCATTCCAACAAAACGTATGGCAGGGCGAATCCTTTATTAGAAGAAACTTCCGCTAGCTATGGGGAATCAAACTGGTACCAAAAAAATTTCAATAGACGGAAACACTTCGTCTAGAATAACTGGGCAATCTCTGCCTACATGCCAATCTTACAGGACCTCCCGTCTAGAACACCCTCACTCCAGCCACGCTAAAAGCGTCGAAACTACGGTGTCAGATCGGTTACCCAAGGTCGCGCCGTTATACCCCAGGTTATACGGCATGGCTAAAACAAATCCCCCATCCTGCATAAAATTCAATCTATACCTCTTCGTTTCCTCTAATGAGGAGAAGTTTTGTGGGTTTTCTGGTCTGATCATAACCTCCCACAACCTTCCAGTCTGGGAATCGAGATATGATCATTATCTACGACTCTTAAAATTCAAGTTGATATAAATAACAAAGAGTACTTTATTACCCTAGTAATAGAAATAAAAAAAATTTATACTCCTCCAAAAGGAGACCTAACAAAAATGGAGCGAATATTTTCCTAACAATAGAGTTTTTACAGTCCTGTGAGGCTATCGTTCTAACAAATAAAGAAATCAAAATTGAAAATTGAACCTATTAAATTCCCTAACACTACTCTAAAATAATTTTGGTCTAACAGTATACTAGTTTTTAACCTTCTTACACATTCATTAAGCCAATCCATTCATACACCCTCCCCCCCTTCATTCACGGCTTGCATACAAACTAAAGTTAAAAATTGCTATAAATGCCAAAACACTTAAA